>JAYEVD010000608.1:0-76899 GCA_036346405.1 Phyllostachys edulis
TATATCGATACATATACATATACACATAGATACACAATTCTCCACATGAGCTGCATTTATTCTATGCTCTGCCACCACCACGCCTCGACCGAAGTCACCCCTACTAAGCACGCTGCCCACGTGCCACCACCGAGCACGACGGACTTAAGCCCAAGGGGCTCAAGGTGCTCACTAACCCACGATCCCCACATGTGACGTTACGCTTTATTACAAGCTTTGACGAAAGGCCCAAAGATCGAGCGCAGAGTAAAATACAAGAGTAGAGTCTAGTAAATCTTTTTATAACAGAGCAAGAAAGTCACGGAGGTTGCATTAAATCTATTTTAGCGATGCAATAAATCTTTTTTGCAAACGATAGAGAGGTTTTTATTTGGAAGACTTATATCATTATGTTACCCTCATCGTCACCGAGCTACCATTGAAAACCGCTCATGAATCAAAGCTTTCAATCAAAAGTTATTGCTAAAACAAGAAAAGAAATATTCATGTACAAAACATGAGGAGGGTTGTACGTATACAAGGCCAAGAAGTGGCCTAGGCTACGGCCAAGCATATAATAAGCTATTCAACGTGCATGCGCTGAGTAGCGTTACATACATACATATATGTATATATACACATATAGTGTAGGTATTACTTAATGCTTAGATTTTGACTCAGATAGCCGACATGGGCCATGCTTCCTAGGCTGGCTTAAGACTAAGACGACCCGACGAGTCAGGTCGGGTTAGATCGCCACCAACCCATTCGGCATGGTACGCACCTATTAGGGCTCCTGTTCATTTTTTATATATATATATATATATATATATATATATATATGTTTTAATTTTCATTTCTTAATATCTATATGGTTTTATTTTGTAGATTTTTAATTTTATATAGTTCATTTTCTAAGTATATATAAATTCATTTTGGCTTTTTAAAATTATATATATTTTCTAGGATTTTCTACATTTTTCTAAAAAATTATGTCATATGGGCTAAACAGCCACCTAGCCCGTCAGGTTATTCGGTGGCCGTGCCTACTAGCATAGCCCGAGAGACCAGCAGTCGTGCGTGTCTGCTGACACTCTCAGACAACATGCACTCGATTAGTACTGTGTCTAATCATGTCGGGCCAGACGGACCGGTCGCGCCATGCCATGCGGTGTGAGGCGCACCCATCCGCCATGCCATATTATTAGATGGAGTTACGTTAAAATCAGAAACCATTTGCTAAAGCAAACAAAAACACTCTTCCTGTGGGCCATGGACCTAATAAAAGCTATGGCTTCGATCAACAACCTAACCATTTTAGCCGCCACGATACCATCTCATTTGAAAATAGTAACACCATCGCTTGTCATCCGCTTTTCTTCTCGCGAGGCGACTGTAAGGGGTTAAATAGAGCCACACAAACAACGGACTCTTCAAAAACTTTTGCTAAGTTCAAGGTTCTTTCACCGTAGGCTGCCTAAACCTCACAATGAAATTTCCAAGAAAACCAAACAAAATGCAAAAAAAACTTGTCCTGAAGTTTGACCTCTTGCT
Source organism: Phyllostachys edulis (assembly GCA_036346405.1). Taxonomy (NCBI): domain Eukaryota; kingdom Viridiplantae; phylum Streptophyta; class Magnoliopsida; order Poales; family Poaceae; genus Phyllostachys; species Phyllostachys edulis. The sequence continues at coordinate 1,534 of JAYEVD010000608.1, forward strand.
AGGATGCACTGAAAATCACTTGATTCCAAATCCAAGAATCGATGTGACTTTCAATATACCTCTCCAAATAACTTGAAACTTTGCATGCACCTTCCCGATGATATTTTGAACCTAATCCATGAAGAGATCAAACAAATCTTTCCAAAGCTTTTACCTTTTTGATCCAAGGCAAGTTGCACTGAAATTGGGCCAAATACTAAAATTATGATAGAAAGGAGCTCGGGAGGAATGAATCCAAGATGCTAAAGTTAGTGTCCCAAACATCCTAGCATCCTCAATCACAAGAAGAATCAAGCTATCGCCCTCAAGGAAAACCCTAAAATCATCATTCCTTCAACCAAAACCAGCAAACTCAAGAACTTATAATAGAAAGTGCCTAGATGGATGTGATCTAATCTCCAAGAGATATCAACATCACTTGCATGTCCCGTACAAAACAAGATCAAGAGGGAGGAAGAAACACAAAAACCAAGCCAAATCAAGAAAGCAATACTTCAAAGATATTCGAGGAAGACTTGGACGAATTTAGATATTTAATTTATACTTAGAGATTAGTGTTTACAACCACTCCCTTAAGAGGACAAAGCTACTAGGGCAACACATGCACAAGTGATCTCATCTATCTCAATACATCTCTCAAACCCTAGCCTCCTCCTCTCTCCACTTTCCCCAAATTTTCACACTAGGCTTCCTTAGCTTGGTTGTTGCAATCTTGTACCAACCCTTATATAGTGGATGCTAGGACTAAGAGAGAAACCCTAACTGCATCGCAGCGCACACACAAATGTGTCTCTCACTCACACACAATTCTCAAAGTGTCATCTTCATCTTTAGCTCCATTAGGCCAAATCCATCACACCTTGCCCTCCATGGAGTATCCTTGACCCAATCCACTTAGGCCACTACCATGGTTTTGCACACCACCACTTTTTCTAAGATTGGGCAATTTACCAAAATACCCTCTACCAATCTTTCACGATTCATTCACATCAAGCATCGCCCATGCTTCGCCATCATCCATGTGGCCCCAAAGTGACTTTTCGCTAAGTTCTCACGCTGCTCGATCCCACCGAACCATCCTCGCTACAAATGGGCCCAAGTCACTTGGCGCACTATATGTCTTACCATGTACCATGACCATACCCGGCTTCCTTGACCATTCTCGACCCTAGCTCCTCCCCGAGCTTAGTCCCAATCCACCTTGCTATTGCCCATCATGTCAATCACCAAGAGCTCCTACTCCAGCCTTGTCTTCTATTTGTAACCAACCCGTAGCCTCGATCATCTTCTCGTGGCACATTGATCGCTCGACCTTAGCTCCCTAGCTTTGACTCGGTCCCGGCCCACCTCACTATGGCGTAGCTCGAGTCCTACAACCATCATCGACAACCAAACCATCACATAGCATCAAGATGGCACACAAAATCATCAATTTACACAATTGATAAGTCACTTAACACATAGCTTCAAATCTTCGCACCCGAAACATTACTTTTACTATAACACCCTAGCTATTCAAAGCTAAGATGTTACTTAAAGGACTAACATACAACATCAATAAGGAGTAATTTTCAACAATATCTCAACCGATAACATAAAGAGATCAACATATACTAGAACGAATGCAGGAATATTATCTAAATCCAACCATAGTTCACAATCTCAAATTATTCAAGTCTAGTGAATCCACTAAGATAATTATATCAAAGGAGTAATCAATGATCACAAGCAATTATTTAATCAACCTTAATCGAAAGAAAGATATCATCCATCATCAAACTCTATTTATTACAAATCATCACTTAACGTAATGAAAACGCAGGATAAAATCATAATATTGAAACTTGGATATTGTGAAGTGAATGAATTATGTGTGTCTACTCCCTCCCAAGAATGCCATGATCAGCGATCACCTAGAATAAACAAACAAAGGCAAGAATGAGTCTAAGACTCAGCAAGTACAAATAATAATTTGAACCACACTCAATATGAACAATACAAAGATTATTAAGAATATGAACATAGCAATCGAAAGAAACATATGAATGAATGAATGGACTACACTCGCTATATATCGCAGATAGCCAATGACACACCCATCGGTGTTCACTTAGGCCCAAGATTTAACCAAATACGGATCCAAGGCCCGTATGAAGAACGCTTCATACGGGATCCAAATCTGCCCACATTGGAATGGTGGGTCTTACGTGTCCATACCGAATTGATAGGTCTTTATTTTCACACCCCGGAAGAAACATGAACAAATGAATGAATGGAATGAAACATGAATAATGAAAGACATCTCTCTTTCAACATGGATCAATGGATATGAAAGGAACATGAAGCATTGAATGTAATCTTGGATCATAGAAATAACAGAATGAATACAAGCACTTAGCATTCATCAACATTAAAATTACGATGTACTTGCCTTCCGCCTGTGAAGCATTATGAGGCAAGACGGATGCCGCTACACTCAAATTCCCTCCTACACAAATTAAATACTTGAATAAGGAACCACGTGAACAGTACGTCACTCAAAACACTTAATCGCAGCATGCTAAACCCAAGGTTCACAAAGTCAGTCTACTCTATTAAACCGACAAATCTAGCAGAGCAACAATCGGGACAGCTGTACTAAATAAATCATAGCTTTTGATCTGAGATCGAAACGAGGTGAGCTCAGATCCTAAGGAAACATAACGAAAATATCTACAAAGTCTAGTTGGCGGAATCTCCGATTCGCCAAAAATCCATGTTAACAGTCCTATGAAAGTCGAACATCCAAACTGTTTCACAGAAATACATAGTAGTAGAGAAATAGTCATATCTTTTGATCTACAACTCCAAATTGAATGTTATTTATCAATATGGAAAGGTTAACAAAAATACTACAACAACCTAGTTGGGTGAAAACCCTGAAATGGCCCTTAACTTAATCATATCTTAAAAGACAAACTGATAGTTAATTCACGTCAGAATTCAGAATAGTAGGAAAGATTCTACCATATCTTTTGAATCAGAATCGAATTTAGTGTTCTTAGCGGCTACGAAAGCTAAGAACAATTCCTAAACAACTCTAGGAGATTGACATCTCAAATTCGGCCTATAAGAATATGATATCAGCCGCGCAACATTCTAGACAGAACCGAACTATTAGCAGCAGCATTCGATCCAATCAATCTTAATCGATTTCAGATCTATTCTGAATCAAATAGTGAGAAATGACTTTGTTACCCTTATAGAACCTTAGGAAGATGCTGATCAAAACCCCTCAAGAAAATCTTCTCCCTCTTCTCCCTTCCTTGTGTTCCTCCTCAGAGCGACTCATCGCAGAGAATCCTTCCGAGATGGCAGCAATGGAGGCTCGATCTTCGGGATGGAAAAGGAGGCGCTAAGGGTGAGAAGGGCAGGGGAGGTGGCGTCCATGGGAGGGAGAGGGTGGCGGCTTGGGTGGAAAAGCGGAGGAGGAGGAGGTTTGGGCTAGGGTTAAGGAGAGAAAGGCGGCTTGGGCTATGGGCCTTTGGGTGCCTCCCCTTACTAGCCCACTTCATGGCCGGCCACAAAGCAGCCCTAGCTTGGGTTGGAGGCCCAAGCTCCTAATTTTCAATGAAATCCCTGAATTTATTTTAATTTCTCTCTCGATCAAGTTTCTCTTAATGAAATTTAGGATATTACATTCTACCCTCCCTAATAGGATTCGACTCAATCTACTCACCGACCTTCCCAAAGAAAACTATGACCGAATGAAACAATGACAAGCACGCACTGCTATGCGATCAAATCCGAATATTGTTCGCGTGAACGAAACTCCATCTCCCCAAGTGGCCTCTCTCAAACCGATGAAACCACAACACAAGGATGTAAAACGATGTTTGCCCTAACACTCAACCGACCTTTCTGTACACTCATCAAAAGAGGATCAAGGTAAGTCCCTACTACCGGGTCAACGCCTTTAACGAAGCTCCAAGCTTTGAATGGCTTATTACTCTCTCAAGACTGAACATACCAGACGCTATGCTTCTTCACATATGAACCCGAGATACCAAAGCGACACGCCAACTTCCTAATTTCAGAACTATCGAAGTGAACGAATGTACCGGCCAAATCTCCTTTGGTACGAAAGCACACAACATGCTCAAAATCGAACTCTTCATCCTCGGTTCTTAAACCACCGATTCACAAAGAGAATCCAACTAGAAATAGAGAGTTCTCATCGATCCACGCAATGCTAACTCTCCATCAAAAGGGTCAAATCCCAAAGTTGACAATTCATCACGAAAACAATGCCACTTTCTAAATAGGTTTACATAAATAAACACCACGAAAGTCAAAGGAGAAATCACCAATGCCCAAACCAGATACTTCTTTTGGTTTGTCCGAATTGAAAGAATCAAACATGCCAACATAGCGCCAACTCACATTGTGGAAGACACCGCTAACAACACAAAACTCAAACGAGAATCAAGAAAACGCTTCACTACCTAAGGAAACATCCTTTTCTCAATTTCTCTTTAGGAATAAAACTTCTCTCGAACCTTGGAATTCAATTCATCGCATACCACACGAGCTCAAACCTCTTAATTAAACATTCTCAAATTATGCTCAAACTGAAATACATCATCCACACCATTGTGGAGAGGCTCTATTGATCCTACCAACACTCTAGGCAACTCATTCTATCGATTTAAATTAATTTGATAAAAGGCACCCAAAGCACCACAAAATAGATCCCACACATTCACATTACCTCCAACTTCCAAGAACAACAACTCAAAATCCTCAATACACACGCCATGTACTACATCGAAGGGTTCTATCAATGATCATTCCACCGCTCAGAAACGCCATTATTCTATTTTTCTACACACAATCATTGGGTGACCAAAGGTCTAGCATAAAACGCAAAGCCCAGATTTAACCTCCAAGACCTCTACAATGAATTTATCTTATAATAGATAGTGAAATCATCGAATTAAATTTCTAACACCCACAATTATAACATACTCACTCATTGACTTCATCAGAAATCACCCACACAATCTCGCAATACTATCCAATTGCATTACTCTATAAAATTTATCAAGGTTTCCATACCTTCGATAATCCCCAACATTTCAACATGAACTCAAGTTCGAATTCCACTATACCATAGGTTCTACTCAACAGTAACACTATTTGGTTTTACAAGCCAAACATTCTATTTGAGTCAAATTTCCTCCAAGAGGTACAGATCAAAACCAATTCATCTTCTACTACTCCTCCAATAGCTTGGTAGCAAAATCTCACCACTACAATTTCTTATCCACCACCAACAGCTTGCCAAATTACGCTTTGTAAAACTTTGCAACACAAAACGGTTGATCCTTTCTCAAAAGAAAGAGGCAAATAATGACAAGTTTCATCACACAGAAAACATTGCTCCTCATAGTGATCATGAAACCAAAAGAAATAGTCCGATATCAAGATCTTGGAAAACAGAGGTTCGGGTTCATAGTTGAGGGCTCACATTCCTCAAAAGGGAATAGCAAATAATGCCAATAAGAAAATGACATTGCCATTGAAACTCGACAACTCTAGCGAAAGAGTAGAAAGTTTAGAACTGTTCAAATAACCACAAGTTACAAAACTTGACTCCAACTCTCAAATAGTCCTACCGCACCCTTTCCTTTAACACCGAACTTAATCCTTTGACTAACAACGCTTTGCCACAATGAACAAGATAAGGTTTTTAGTCCAAACCACCGTAACTAATTAAGAACCAAAAAATTCTTCAACGATCATATCCGCTTTAACAGTTCAACTACACATGAAACATGAGATCCAAATGATCTCACCACAAAACTCAAACCTTTTCATTTATGGGATTTCACGAAAAGCAAGTAGATTATTCTCCTCTTAAAGGAACCAACATAAATTTCTTTGATTGCAACCTCTCACGCCAACTCGCACTAAAGAGCCTTTAAGATTAAACCACACAAATCACTTAAGAAGCAATAGGACATTCCAATACATCAGTTTATTTAAAATAATTTCAGCTACCAGACAATTCATGAGCTCCAAAAGATCGTGAAAGCTAAACTTGAAATATTCCCATTTAAGCGATATCACCAAAGGCGATCAAATTACTACAAGTATTAACATCAATCTCTCAACAACAATTAGAAAACACTTTGAAAGACCCCTGTGAAAAGAATGGGTTGATTCTTTCTCAAAAGAAGAGGCAAATGGAAACGATTTTCACCAACTAGAAAATCATTTACCACTCGCAATGAACACAGGACCAAGGGGAAAACCAATTAAGCAATGAACTCATAGAACATAAGTGGAGTCCACAGTTGAAAGCATAAGCCTCACAAGAAGAGAATATCAGACCTTAATAGATAAGAACAAACAAGCATTCAAGATCAAAGCACTTGCATCATCAAGAACCATTATAACTCAAGATCATGTCGCTTTACTCGACAAACTTCGCTACCACATAAAGCTTGAACCCCAAAAGATCATGAACACAAGACTTAAAATTTGATCATTTAAGAAATATCACGAAGGCGATCAAACTTCTTTCTCTATAAAAGAATCAACATTACCCTCACATTATTGAACATTTTATTAAGATCAATAACATACATTCCTCGTAATAATCAATTTACCCTACTATCACCTCAATAAACCTTCTAAAGGAAACATGACAAATCGTGTCATAGAAATCTCCAAAGATCAAATGGGATTGTAATAACAACTTATTCTAGAAAAGAAACCTAGTGCGAAAGCCACAAAGTCAAAACAAACCTCTTTTTAACAAGCTCACTCTAGTACAAGACAAACTCATAAAACACACCAGATTAAATCACTTATTAGATTTCGCCATATACCCTTATCGATGCTCAACGCCAAAGATAGCACACACTAATAGCACTCTAACCATTAATACTAACAACCGATGATTACCTAATCATGGAAGCATTCATAGTCCTACCTTTGTTTAGAAATTGGAATGAAAGATCTTTAAACTTCAGCAATGGAATATTTATAAGACAAGGTTTTGGAAGTCAATACAACCACCCTCATCCATTTCTTCATACATATAACAACAATTTAGCATGGTAAAATCAGTGAATCTAGCATTTGTACAAATTCTTCGTGTTTCCAAATAGAAGACATATTTAAGGTTAATATTTACTAAGGCAAAATTAACTTCACTTTTGAAGACATTAACTAAGAGTCATTGGTTTGCACAAAGATATTAACTCAACCTCGATAACTCCTACCATACCAAGTAATTCTTTTAATTAAAACCTCTTAGATAAGTATGACAAGACAACACTAAAGGGTTTTAACATACTCTTTCTTAAGAGAGGCATTAAACTTCAAATCTCAAATTAACCCAAAAGAAATATGCAAGGTCAAAGCACCCACTTAATAGAGAACTTGCAAAAGAAATCTTCCACGCCTCAAATTCCAAGCTTAACAAATGAGTTACAATTTCCAACAGAGGATAAGACAGAACTTCGTGAAAAGATCAATCTTGCAAGTTAACTACATTCACAAGTAGTAGAAATAACACACTAGTCGGAGGAACAATATTTATTTCAAAGAACAAATAGAGACTAAATGGAGCTTGCCGACCACATTATAACCACCAATCAAAAGAAAGTCATCAACCGCAAGGAACTACAACCAGAGACCAAATACAAGCTCAAGGAAGACAACAAATTCATCAAAGAACTCATGCTCAACACATAACTATGGAATGGGGTAAGTACTTCTCTATTCCCCTACCATGAATGGTGGTGTAGCCCGCGAAACCCAGGACAACAACCATGACTTCAACTTCTCAACGTCTGCTACCAACACGTATGACCATTATAATCAATTATGAATATATAGGATCATCTCATGACAATCATAGAATAAATTCATAGATATAGGATATCACATCATATTATAGATTAACAACAAGAAAGATAGTACAACATAATGAAACACATCACTAGAAATGCGATGCAATGGATTTCCCAAACCCCACCCATCTTGTGCAAAGTGTGTCAATTTAATATTCAATTACCACGGACCTAAAGCCACTCGATACCAACCGTAACACCCTAGCTATTCGAAGCTAAGATGTTACCTAAAGGACTAACATACAACATCAATACGGAGTAATTTTCAACAATATCTCAACTAATAACATAAAGAGATCAATATATACTAGAACTAATGTAGGAATATTATCTAAATCCAACCACAGTTCACAATCTCCAATTATTCAAGTCTAGTGAATCCACTAAGATAATTATATCAAAGGAGTAATCAAGGATCACAAGCAATTATTTAATCAACCTTAACTTAGAGAAAGATATCATCCATCATCAAACTCTATTTATTACAGTTCATCACTTAACGAATGAAAACACAGGGATAAAATCATAATATTGAAACTTGGATATTGTGAAGTGAATGAATTATGTGTGTCTACTCCCTCCCAAGAATGCCATCATTAGTGATCACCTAGAATAAACAAATAAAGGCAAGAATGAGTCCAAGACTCAGCAAGTACAAAGAATAACTTGAACTACACTCAATATGAACAATACAATATCATTAAGAATATGAACATATCACTGAAAGAAACATATGAATGAATGGAATGAATGGACTACACTTCGCTTATAAGGTATAGCCAAAGTGATGTAATCGCTTGTGTTCACTTAGGCCCGATTTAACAAAATGCGGATCCAAGGCCCGTATGAAGAATGTTTCATACGGGATCCAAATCGCTCACATTGGAATGGTGGGTCTTACGTGCCCATACTAGAATTGATGGGTCTTTATTTTCACTCCGTGGAAGAAACATGAACAAATGAATGAATGGAATGAAACATGAATAATGAAAGACATCCTCTCTTTCAACATGGATTAACGGATATGAAAGGAACATAAAACATTGAATGTAATCTTGGATCATAGAAATAACAAGATGAATACAAGCACTCAAAGATTCATCAACATTAAGAATTACGATGTACTTGCCTTTCGCCTGCGTGAAGCGTTATGAGGCAAGACGGATGCCGCTACACTCAAATTCCTCCTACACAAATTGGATACTTGAATAAGGAACCACACGAATAGTACGTCACATGAAACGCTTAATTGCAGCATGCTAAACACAAGGTTCACAAAGTCGGTCCGCTTCTATTAAACCAACAAATCTAGTAGGGCAACAATCGACAACAATACTAAATAAATCATAACTTTTGATCTGAGACTCAAACGAGGTGATCTCTGATCCTAAGGAAACATAACGAAAATATCTACAAAGTCTAGTTGGCGGAATCTCCGATTCGCCAAAAATCCATGTTAACAGTCCTATGAAAGTCGAACATCCAAACTATTTCACAGAAATACATAGCAGTAGAGAAATACTCATATCTTTTGATCTACAACTCCAAATTGAATGTTCTTTATCAATCTAGAAAGGATAACAAAAATTCTACAACAACCTGGTTGGGTGGAAACCCTGAAATTGCCCTTAACTTAATCATATCTTAAAAGACAAACTAACAGTTAATTCACGTCAGGAATTTAGGACAGCAGGAAAGATTCTACCATATCTTCTGAACCGTAAATCGGAATTTAGTGTTCTTGGTGTCTACGGAAAGCTAAGAACAATTCGTAAACAACTCTAGCAGATGGAAATAAAAAATTCGGTATGTAAGAACATGATATCAACCGCAACATTCTGGACAGAACCGAACTATTAGCAGCAGCAATTCGATCCAATCAATCTTAATCGATTTCCCATCTATTCTGAATCAAACAATGAGGAACAACTTTTGTTACCCTTGTAGAACCTTAGGAAGACGCTGATCAAAACCCCCAAAGAAAATCTTTCCTCTTCTCCTTTTTCCCCTCTTCGCCTTCTTCTCTTGTCTTCCTCCTTATGGCCGACTCATCGCAGGAGAAACCTTCGGAGATGGCAGAATGGAGGCTCGATCTTGAGGGATGGAGAGGAGGCGCCAAGGGTGAGAAGGGAAGGGGGCGCGCCATAGGACCGGAGAGGGTGGCGGCTTGGGTGGAAAAGGGGAGGAGGAGGAGGTTTGGTCTAGGGTTAAGGGAGAGGGGCGACTTGGGCCATGGGCCTTTGGGTGCCTCCCCCCTTACTGGCCCGCTTCATGGCCGGCCACAAAGTAGCCCTAGCTTGGGCTGGAGGCCCAAGCTCCTAATTTCCAATGAAATCCCTGAATTTATTTTAATTTCCCTCTCCCGAACAAGTTTCTCTCTTAACAAAATTTGGGATATTACATTTACCTCAAAAGGTCTTTGCTCAAACTTTGTCTTCCATAGTTCTTGTCCATCTTACACCTTGCTTGAGCCCAACCAGCTTACCCGGCATCCATGACCATTCTGGACCCTCCTAACCAAGTCTTGATCCTCCTCACCGTTGACCATAGTTGACTCCAAGCCACCTGCACCTACACAACAATGGACCAAGCAACTATTTCTGGGCACAAGTTCTTTACAACTTGATCCACGTTAGCCATAACATTCATCATCCAACACATATGCAACAAATCCATGACCCTAGGGCAATTTTCAAAATTCAGCACAGCTCATCGCAATGAATTGCCACGCCAATCGAACCGCAATGCAGAATACGCACGGGTCTAACCGCCAACCATTGGCCGGCCGACTTCTTTCCAAAACCAAAAACACCCCCTTCGATCTCGCCTAGTTTTAGGCCCAAGATTCATTTTCATTGGCACCTGGTGCAAACACACCCCTGAACACTCCTACAAAAGTGTTTGGTGTCTATTTTCCCAAAACCTGCATCGACGGTCAGACCGACCTGCATGGCCGCTCAGAACACTTCACATGGCTGGTTAGACCACCTGAGCCCTAACAGCAAGCCAACATTTGCAAAACAGGGAGTTCACTCTCCAAACTCCTCAACAGCAATGCCAATTGTTCATCACCTATACTAAGACCAAATCACATGGTCTCTACATGTGTATTCGTTGTTAATTATTAATTATTTGACAATAACTCCTATATTGACCCTCTACACTCGATTGGTTGGTTGGAGACTACCTTTTGGTTAACATGTCAACAAGAGCTTTTTGAAATTGCTGTTAAACCTGCACCTGCATTGCAAATGAAAGTACTCATGGGAAACTAGAGGCTTAGGCCCCGGGCGTTGCTTTTCGGGAGCCTTAGCGCAATATTTGATCGTGAACAAAGAGATGCAAGTAGAAGGAAGGACTAGAAGAGAAGACACAAGAAGAATAGGTTGATATACTCGTTACTTTCTAGTGTACATACGATCTCTTTTAAATAGACTAAGTTGTTACAATACTTAGATACAAACTCTTCATCCGAATCCAACTCAACTTGCCTAACTCAATTTACCTGCTTAACAAACCTTTCCTAAACCAAATTAAAATACCTAATAAACCTGACTTTCTATTCTAAACATTGTCATTGCTCGATTGTTGCCGATGCCTAGTGTAGACATTGCCCCCACATGACATCTCTCCCCACCTCGGCGAACAGCTCGTCCTTGGGTTGAAACAGAGGGTATCGATTACGAAAATTTGTCACAGGGTCCCATGTTGCTTCTAAATCTGGTAACCCTTCCCATTGCACTAAAATCGATTAATATCATGACTCAAATGCTTGGGACCATAGGGCTAGGAGTTTCGCCACCTACCCTTGGTGAAGATCCTAGGGCAGTGGTGCTATCGGCGAATTACCATGAAACGGTTTCAATAAACCGACATGAAATACATCATGAATACGGATGTGAGTGGTAACTCTAAACGATATGCGACGCCTCCAAATTTTTTTCCAAAACTAAATATGGACCATATTATCAAGGAGCTAGCTTCCGATTGACATGAGGTGCCAAGGACAAAGCCCGCCGATGATGAAGCCAAAGCCATGTCCACTGGCCAACGAAAAACTACAGCTCTCTATGTTTGGCATCATAATGAAGCTTATGGTGTTGCTGTGCCAGAAGAAGCCTATCACGCACATCAACTAAAAGTTGATCTCGCTCTTGAAGAAGGTTCTCGATCGCGGCAAATGGTCAGTTTTGTGCGTAATATTAGCGAAGAGAAGGTGGCTCGTGTCCATAGACAATCTTGAAAGGAGTATCTCGAAGAGAAGTCTGAAACGATGTATTATAGCAATATTCTATCCACGGAAGCCAACAAATCCATTGTCGGGGGCGATCTCTAGTAATACAATGATGATACATAGCAATAATTTTGTTTGTCACCTCGGTTTGACCATCAGATTGAGGATGAAAAGCTGAACTGAGGTTGAGTTTGGTGCTAGACAAACAAAAGAGTTCAGACCAAAAGTTACTCACGAAAATTGGATCACGATCACTTATAATAGAATAGGGAATGCCATGTAAACGCACCACCTCATCAAAGAACACATGAGCCATCGAACTTTAAAGATACTGGATGAGCGAGAGGAATAAAATGAGCATATTTGGAAAAGCGATCAACACCCCATCAAAATGACCAACTTCCCATTGACACGTGGAAACCCTTCCACAAAATCCAATCCAATATCCTCCCAAATGTGCGACGGTACTGGTAAGGGCTGCAGTAAACCTTCGGGATGTAAATGTTCAGACTTGTTTCATTGACATGTGGTACATGAACAAACAAAACTCGTACCAACTAGCGGTCACTACGACATGAAAATCAACACGAGACAAAGTAAAGTCTTTGAATCCCTCATGGCCACCAGATACTAACTCAAAATTGTCTCGAGCACGGGAAGATTGCAAAGACATGCACCCGATTATGATAAAGAACCAACCCATCTACATCATTCCATAGTGCACCAGAGTACCCGCAATAACCGAGCAACGGAGAGTAGCCAACTCGTAATCCATAGCAACATCTTGCCAAAGAGCATCAAATAGATCAAATTGTGCGTAGACAAAGCAAAAACCGATTCTTCCTCTTGATCATGCACTACTATAGAAAAGGTATTCATAGACGGTTCAAAAACGCCATCACGCATAGCCAGAAGCCGCCTAAGTTCATGGGTCGTTGATGACATGAGGTCATCATGATGGTTTTCAAACCGCTCGTGATGCATACTTTCACTGACGGTTATTAATCGAGAACCGCTTGTGATAGAACTTATCACGCATTGTTTGTGGTCGAAACCATCTGTGATAGGAACCTATCACGATGATTTGTGGTCAAACCGCTCTGGGATGAATTTTCTTTTAAAGTTTCAAAATGGTCGCTTGTGCCATTAAAACCAAAGATCGTATATATATTATATATAAATTGTTCTTAGTCTCTCACCACTTTGGAGAGGATCGTCCACGCACATTGAAGGATGAGATAGTAGCCACGGGCAATCATTGAGCCTGCAAGTTTAAGAAGTATGGATGCAATTACTTGGATGTTGTCGATAGGTAATTTTATGTTCGAGAAATGGATCGTGGGTATTCCGGTAGAAGTGGCAACATGTATCGACAAGAACACTTTAGCATGAATAATAAACAACCATTAAACCATTCTCACATTTCAAAAGAATTCTCAACTTGTTGCTTGGTGTTCTTGTTGGGTTTAAAGACAATTACATGCTCAAGAATTGTTGGTTGTCGATAGATGATGCCACTTCCCAGCTTAGAGTACTTAAGCATCCATGTCACTTCTCTCAACATAGCGACGCCCAATTACCTATCGACAACATCCAGATAATTGATGTCCCGACACTCTCCTTGCATCCATACTTTAAATCAAGATGGGTTCGATGAGATTGCCCGTGGCTACTATCTCATCCTTCTAATGTCGTGTGGACTAATTTCCTAAAGTGGTCAGACTACTTAATATATATATATATATGTATATATATATATATATATATATATATATATATATATATATATATATATATATATATATATATATATATATATATATATATATATATATGATGCTGGTTTTAATGGCACAAGTGTACCACCGCTGGAGACTTTATAGAGAAGAGATTATGAATGGAATGGTAGGACGCACTGGGACGCAAGGTAGGAGAACTTGACCTAAGATGAACATAGTTACACGCATAAAGGTGAAATGAATGACGAGAGATGAACTAAGCAAGATGCATATATATAGAATGCACATACACCAATAGCCCTCGCTTTACATTTCATAGAGCAAGGACTATTAATATGAACTAATTATCAATTCAATTTCAAAGATAAGACTATTAACATCATTGAGTAGTTCAACAGCTAGCAAGGTGCCACTAGCCAACAAGCATCCGCATGATCATTGCATTCATTTATATTTATGATTTCTCTATACTTCTCTACATGTATGTATTACACATTTACACATCTATGCAAAGGATGCACTTCTCTTCATGTATGTATGTATTACACATTTAGCATCTAGGCTCTAGCCAATGGCCATCACTATCAAGATCAACCAACAACGAGACAACATCAAGAAGACAAGAAGGGACTTACGATTAGTGGGAGAGCCAAGAGGTTGGAGGCATGAGGGAGGTCTGAGGTAGCGAACGAGCCGGTGGCAAGAGGGAGGAGGACCTCGAGCGCGACGAGGGAGGATGAGCTGTGGTCTGCAAGGCAATGAGGGGTGACTAGGAGTTTGATCCGACGGTGCAGGAGGAGGGAGCTTGGTCCGGAGGTGCAGGAGTCAAGCAAGTAGGGAGGAGGAGCTCTGTCACATGAATACCAACAAAGACAAACCAATAGGTGATAGATCTGTTTTACCTCAACATCACGTGGAGAGGTAGCTGTGGGCTTACGCCGGGAGGAGGAAGAGGGAAGACAAGACAAGTCACCAGAGTTGTGGCACAATGGTCACATCGCACAAAAACACTCTTATCATACGAAAGTGTCTTATGTAGTGAACCGTGGTGTCACAAACTGCTGGCGGCGGAAGAATGGCGACGCTGACTCAAGGCGGTGGGGAGGGGAACGAATGAGAGTAAGGCCGCTAGGGAGTGACGAGTTAGAGCGCAAAACCCTAGCGGCCGGCTCCTACTAATAGAGAGACTTATCACGACGGTTCTATTATGGAACCGTCAAGGATATTTTATCACAAACGGCCCACAATGGAACCGTCGCTGATATTATCACAGACGGTTCCATTAATGGAACCGTCCGTGATGTCCCATATCACGGATGGTTCCATTATGGAACCGTCTATGAACTGGTTTTTCTCAAGTATATTTATTTTTAATATACACTTACATGACATGAAGAAATTACATGTTTATATGTCAATTTTGTTATTTAAATATCGCTGAAAATTTGCTTTAACTATACATACATACATACATACATACATACATACATACATACATACATATATATATATATATATATATATACATACATACATATATATATAATAATCTATTCCACTAAACCGCCTCGATATAATTAATATTAATTGTAACTAACTTCACCTCCAAACTAGATTTTTTTTTCCACAAAACCGCTCTCATATATATATATATATATATATATATATATATATATATATATAGTAATAATTCAACATATAATTAATATAGTAACTTCACCTCCAAACTTTTATTTTTTTTTCATTTTAGAATTTTCATAAGGCCAAACAAAGATGGCCAAATACTACAAAAAGATTAAAAAAGTAAAACCTATAAATAAACAAAGTTTTTCTAGTGGCAGAGGTAGGTCGCTATCTCCGCTCTTCAATACTTTGTAGTCGACATCGGGGTGGGTGGATGTCGTGATCGAACGAAGCCTAAAATGCGCCCACTGCTGACGCCATTGCTCGAAAGTGTCTCCCAAAGACCCTGATCGTTGAATCAAGAAGAATTGATCCCATAGGCTCTCCCTTGCTTGAGGGGTTTGGGCCTCGTCGACTCTTGCCTCGCCGCCTCACCACGCAGCCCAAGTGACGGCAAGCCTCCCGGAGATGTGCAACGCCGCTTTGGAGGACCACGCTAATTACACTCCAAACTCACCGAAAGTGAGAGATCACCCTAAGACACGGCGGAGGAGGATGTCAAGACGGCGAAGGTGGCCGCCACCGCTCCTCGCAAATTTCTGACAAAGAAGTGAAGACACTGTTGAAACAGTGTTCTTCCACAGCACGGTTCAACGTACAGCGAGAGAGGTGCTCGTAGAGTACGGCCAGGTAGGCCATCAATGCCGACAATAAGTAAACAAAAAAGGCGCTATTTTATTTTTTTTTGTATAAGGGATGATCATCTTCGATGGCGGATGATCCTTTTTATAAAACAAGGAATAAATTTGGAGCGTGAAACGAAGAGACGATTGGGAGCCGGCGGCATTGATGTGACGTAATTGAGACGATCGGCGATTTAAGAAACTCATCGGGCTTCAATTGGGAGTCAGAGCGATATTATCATAGACGGTTATAACAAAAACCATCTCGTGATATGTAGCAATATCACGGACGGTTATTAGTTAATAACCGCTCGTGATGTTTCATGCATTTCGTTCTTTGTTAAAAACTGCTTGTGATATGTAGAATTATCACGCATGCTTATTAACAATAACCGCTCAGTGATAAGTTATGACGGTTTTAGCTATGAACCGTCTCGTGATATTACCTCTTCACGACGGTTTTAGCGAAGTTCGCAATACGCATGCCTCTAAACAAAAACTATCTGTGATTGCATGTAATATAGACGGTTTTGGTCAACCATTTGTGATGAGGCGCCCAAGATAGCCTTTTGTAGTAGTGACGCTAGACAACAGAGACGGCTACAAACAAGTAGACAACCAGGTTTAAATTCCACGTGAAAATCATAGCCAAATAATTTACTCACCCAATGATGCTGAGGAATCGTCGAAAGGCATTGATTGAGCAAAAATTTAAGGCTATAATGATCTATCCAGATGAGAAACCGACGTCCCCATAGATAAGGTCACCAATGACAGACGAGCTGAACCAATCCAATGAGCTCCCATTCATAAGTCGCGAGACCAAGGCACGACTAAAGAAATCAATAGGTCTGTTGTCTTGATGTAGAACTGCCCCAATGCCCAAACTAGACTTATCACACTTGATAATGAAATCAGCCCCGAAATCAGTAAGTTGAAGGATCGGGGCTATGGACAAGGCCTCCTACCATTTAAGGAAGGCGCTAGTGGCGTCTGCTGTCCAAGGGAATGCCGCCTTTTTCAAAAGACGTGTAAGTGGTTCGGCAATAGTGCCAAATCCCTTGATAAATTTACGGTAATACCCGGCCAAGCCGAGGAAGCCATGTAGTGCTCGGATAGAACGAGGTGTTGGCCATGCCCGAATGGCCTGAACCTTGGAGTCATCCATAGCAACCCCAGCTGCTGAAATAACATGGCCTAAATAAGCCATTATCTGCTCCCTAAAAAGACTTAGATCTTTTAAGAAATAATAGATAAAGTTGTAAGAGACGAAGAACTACCCGGACATAGATGCTCTGCCCAAGAATGACTATAAATCAACATGTCATCGAAAAATACCAACACAAAGCGACGTAAGTATGGTCGAAGAATACTGTTCATCAATGTTTGAAATGTGGCCGGGGCATTCGTCAACCTGAAGGGCATGACAAGGAATTCAAACAAGCCCTCATGTGTGTGGAACGCTGTCTTCGGAATGTCAGGAGGATGCATCGACTGGTGATATCCCAAGCGAAGATCCAGCTTGGTAAAGAATTTGGCGCCGCGAAGCTCATCAAGAAGCTCATCCACCGCAGGGATTGGAAATTTATCCTTGATCATCTTCTCATTTAGTGCGCGATAGTCAACATAGAATCGCTAGGAGCCATGATGTTTCTTAACAAGAAGCACCGGTGATGAAAAAGTTGCTGCACTAGGGCGGATGATACCTTGGTTCAACATCATGCCGCATTGACACTCAAGTTCATCCTTGAGGAGCTATGTGTACCGATAGGGTCAGACGGATGCCGACTAAGTACTAGGCACAAGGTGAATATGATGGTTACGAGCTCATTCTGGAGGCAGTGTTGATGGTGTTGTTTCTAAGAGCATCTCCAATGTTGTGTTTTAGCCGGTTCAAATGAGGAGAGAGAAGGCATTGAATCGATTCAATACATTGGAGGAGTCGATTATAACAAAAAAAATGCATGGAACCGGACATTACTTAGGAATCGATTCAAAGCATTAAACAACTCATATAAGCATTAAACAACTCATATAAGCATTAAACAACTACATAGGAGAGAGTGCGGTTGAGAGAGGATATTATTATTTTGTGGTTTTTTAATGAAACGTGGGTCCCAGTTATTAGTAGGAATCGGTTCAATACATTGGAGAAAAATAAGCTCGATTCCTAGAATGCTTATGTGGCATGACTTTGAATCGACGTCGGTTCAATACACTAAAGATGCTCTAAGGGCCCTTTTGGTACTTTCTAAATTAGAGAAAAGAAGAAAGTGGCAAATGGAAAAGAAAATCATTTTGACTGGGCCCACTTGTATTTATGAGGTGGGTGAGGATATTGTTGGAGGCATTGATCCAGTTCAATCCTCGGCGCCAGGAGTTATGCTCTTCTCTCTACTGCTCAGGCGAGTGGAGGCGGAAGACTCGGATGGTGTTGGTTCTGTAGGCGCAAGTGGCATGATGATTTGTTTGCAAGCCATTCGTAGCAACCGAGCATAGGATCACCGGGGGCTTCTTGACTAAATAGAGGTGCGTCTCATGATTTTTTCTCGTAGAGGAACAATTTGTGTGTTCGATCCCCAATCTGCTTTTGGCTTCTTCCCGATTTTGATCTTCTTCATAGGGTCGCTTGGAGCACTTGCGACGCAGCAAGTAACCCGACGCCATCGGTGGGAGCACTGTGTTGGTCTTGAAGGGGAAGAAGGCATTCGATTTCAATTTTTGATGCTCTGATTAGTGCTTCAGCTGGAGCACTTATTTGGGGTTTCTTGTGCGGCTTCTCTCCTACTTCCTCAACTTCACATTTGGTGTGTCCCGAGTGTGGAGATCGGCATTGTATCTCCGTTGACCTCGCCATCTTACCGCGGCACGGCGAAGCGATAGGTTTTCTGGGATAGCGTCTATCGACGTGCCTTGCCGGTTCATCTCGTTGGCTTTGAGTGCCTTCATTGCTAGAGTATTGTGACCAACTGTAATCGTTTTTTATATATATATATATATATATATATATATATATATTTATTTGTGCTGTGCTAGTTGAAATATTTAATCTATGATTGGGATTGATCACTGAGACCAGCTTTGGAAGATATTGCAAAGATATGAGTGATTCGGTTTTATGCTCTATGATGAATAGATGTCATAAATGAAATTGAATATGATATAGTGTATAGATTAAGTCTTGAGCTATCAGGTCTTGCTATTTTCTATTGCTTTGATTAGGTTAAATCATCCTGTTAATTCTTGCTGTTCCTGGAGGTTTTCAGTCAATACATGTTTTATGTTACTGTAGCTGGTTCAGTCCATTCGGTCTGTTCTTTGTGATTCCTTGTGGGTCTCTGATCTGTATTTCAGTTAGTAATATTTATTGAGGTGTATAGGCTGTTCCTGTTATCCAGCAAGTCTAAAGTTGGTTGATATCTTGATTCTGTTTGATTGGAATAGCAAGTTTTAAGTTGAGCTCAAGGCCTAATCTATAATTGACATATTCAATTTGTGATTATATTTTGACATGAGAGTCGTGATGACCAAGATTATATCTTGTGCATCTAGCCTTTAAAAGCAATTAATTTTCATTTAAGTCGAGCTTTATGTCGATTTCGACATACACATGGTGTATGTGTCGAGCATATTATCCCTTTTAGATGACCTAGAAGAATTACATAAGTATTTGTTAATTTGGTCATTTAAGTTATGGTGGAATTATGCTTTAATTTTCTCAATGTTTGCTAAAACCGCATCTTATTCAACAGATGGTTCGCAAATAAATAAGAGAAGTCGACAAGAGAGCTCCCATCATCGCGACTGCTGCTCAAGGTGGTAAGTCTTAACAATTGGTCGATGCACCCAAACCGCACCATTGACCTTGCGATTGTTGCTTTAGAAGGCCATTGTCAAGGCATCAAAATCCCACTGAATTGGACCGTGTTCAGAACCATTGAATCCCCAACACAATGTGAAAGCCATCTAATGGAAGAGAATAACAGTCGACGTGGAACCCCTCAGTACCAATCTACAGAGACATCACCGGACAGAGCCCCACGCTAGGTACTCGATCACCATTAATTAGCAACCAAGACGCGCGATCCCGTGACATGGCCGAGCACATACACGCTCATCACGAGCCGCCATCGGCGTGATGAAGTGGTGTAGATCCGTAATCCAAGAGTGCCAAAAGGATGTTGTGCCGACCGTCACCCGAGTCGCATGGTGTTGTTGGCACATGGCTTGATGTCTCGTTAATGCATATAACGATATGCCCGGTTCCTCTAGACCTTCTTCATTGTCCGTAAGATCTTCATTGTCGGGCCACCGCCGGAGACAATAATGTAAACATACGCTTGCAATGATGTCCCGGTGAATTTCTTCGTAATTGTAACATAGACCACCGCATGTCGCCGATCCATCTCCTTGGTCGTGAGAAAGCGACGCGATATTGTGATGTAGGGAATGGAGTTAGCACCCATCCAAAGAGTCGCACCATGGTTATGGCAGACAATAGTGACGCTAGGGCATTGCTTTGCGAACGTGATCGCCGCCATGTTGATGCAAATTGGTCACTTGGCCTATGACCAGCGCTCGCTTATATGCCCGTGCAAGTGCCATGGCCATCTACAAACTAGCTGGATTCTGTAGTTCGACGTCGGTCTGGATGGGTTCGTGAAGACCGGGTGTGAACAAATTTAACTTGTTAGTGAGGTCAGAGATTGTCGATTTGGCACAAGATGGCTAAGAACTTCTCTTTGTATTCTTCGACGCTGCCGCTAGTATTAGTTCTTTGAGTTTACCCAAAGGGTTGTGGCGGATTGAAGGCCTGAATCGCAAATTGATGTATTCTTTGAAGTTACGCCAATTTGGTTTGCCTTCATCTCGCCGAGTTGAAAATACCACCAAGACGATGTCGATGAGATGGTACGATGCAAGCCATACCTTCTTGTTTTCTGTGGTCTTCTGTTCGAAAAAAATTTGCTCACACCTCTGCAGCCAGTTGAGAGGATCTTCTTTCCCTTCATACTTTGGAAATTCAAGCCGGTGAAAACGAGGAGACCATTCAGCAGTTTGCAAACCTCCATTGGCATGGTTGGGAGCTCTCGAACCAAGCTGGTAGGAGTCGGCAGCAAGCCATCCTCGAAGTTTCAAGATTAGTGAGTCGATCACCAATCTCCCCGATGGAGTTGTCTTGCTGATCAAACGTTCCTTCATCTCGATTCCATTGCGCTGTCATAGTTGCCGTTAGGGTCACAATTTGCTCATGGATCGCCCATTGTCGCTGATCGTTAGCTTATAGTCTCTGATACGGTGATACCAAGTTGTCACTCCCAGAGCTAGATCGCAGTGAGTACTCGTGGGAAACTGGAGGCTTAGGCCCTCGGTGTTGCTTCCTAAGCCGAGCGGCAATATCCGATCGTGAGCAGCAGAATGCAAGCGTAAGGAAGGACTAGAAGAGAAGGCACAAGAAGAATAGGTTGACAGACTCGTTACTTTCCAAAGGTACATACGATCTCTTTTAAATAGACTAGGTCGTTATAATACTCGGATACAAACTCTTCATCCGAATCCAACTCAACTTACCTGCTTAACATACCTTTCCGAACCAAATTAAAATACCTAATAATCCTCGACTTGCTATTCTAAACATTGTCATTGTTCGATTGTCGCCGACGCCTAGTTTAGAGGTTGCCCCACGGCAATTGCATCGAGCACTGTTCTAACATCCATGTTAAACTATACGGGTAAGTGGACATACATATTTTGCTAGTAGAGTAACAAAAATAGGAATTTAAAACCCCATCTAATATATATTCGATGAACATGTGTCTTGGAGCCGATCGAACGATCAATGCACAAATCAACAAACTTCAATGCTATGATTGACTTAAGAGTAGAAATGATCCTGTGCGTAAACTTTGCTTCCGTAAACACCGCTGGTCGTGGATTTTTTTTAAATAATCTAGTTTTTATTCGAATTGTAGTAATAATACTATATTTTTTCTTTTACAGAATAATCATCTGTTGCTCAACCATCGACAACTAAACCAAGTCACTCAACGGCTGAGCAACAAGTGTCCAAGTAGCTCAACCGCTGAGCGACTTGGTCCAAGTAGCTCAACCGTTGAGCGACTTGTACACTTGTCGCTCAACGGTTGGTCCTAGTGTGCAGCTCACTAAGCTAGTAGGACATGCATTGTATCCGCTGGCGACTAGTATCCAAGTCGCTCAATCGTTGAGCGACTTAGGCTAGTCACCCAATAGTTGCGACTGTGATAATTATTTCGTTAAAAAATAGTATTATTCTTGTAATTTTGAGTAAAAACTAGATTATTTATATAAAAGAAATTGCTGGTCGTATGCGTGCCTCGCAGATATTCCACACTATCCAAAGAGTTGTCATGCCAAACTTCAGACATATCACACACAAGGACACAAAATCTAGCTTTGACTCTATGCTTGCCGTCATTGCATGCATGCAGCCTAGCTAGCCTATATGGTCCGCCGTGTCCAAACTAGATGGTGTGACACAGTTTTCATCATATACCGTGCTAAATGGTGTGACAAAGAGTACGCTCGAACTGTAATGCCTCAAAATTTCAAATTTAGTTAAAGTTTAAAACTTATTTGAAGTTGTGAATTTTCTCAATTTTAAAAGCTTCCTTTAAATTAATTTAAGCCAAAACAAATTTAAAATCCAAAATGTATTACCAACCTTAAGTTGGGGATAATTTTACTAAGTCTAAAATGTCTCTAAGGATTTATGAGATTTTTTCTAGAATTTTGGATTTATTTTGCTATTTTCTAAATCTAAAATGAATTAAACTAATTACTTTAAAAGAAAAATCAATTAAAATCAGTTAAAAGTTTTTGGGTAATTGGCTCGCCTAAAACCTCCACTTACAAGACGCCCAAGCCATTTTAGGCCCCAAGGCTACCCCACTCAAGATCTCTCTCTCTTTCTCAACCGCCTGCCCCACCGTCACCCTCTCCTCCCTCTCTTCCTGTGGGCCCGCCTTGCTTTTTCTTCCTTGCCATCTTCCCTCATGGATGCAACCGCCGACGACGCCATTTTCGCCCACTAAAGCTTCATCCTCTCCGTGATTCCCGCCTCCTCTCTCATGGTCACACGCAACCTCTCCCAAGATCACGCCCCCACTCCCCCATCGCCTCTCTCTCTCACTTTCAGCTTGGTCTACACACACGCCGCTGTGCACCACCTCACGCCATGATCTCCCCATTCCGCCTCCTCCGCTCCTATAAATTGGAGCATGAGGAGCCCCTCTCTCCTCACCTATTCCCTCACTCACACCTCTCCATTCCCCACCATTTAGTCAGATTTTGGCTTTTGAAGTATTCCGCCGCAAGTGTTTTTCTCCAATTCGGCGGCGTCCAAGGGCCCCGGCGACCTCGATCATGCATCATCACTGCCGCCCATACTGCTCCTCTCAGCCCGCCACGGAGCGCCTCAACACCTCGCCATCATGACCCGACCATGCCGCCGCCTTCTCCTCGCCACGGCCGCCTGCCTCCTCCGCCACTGGTGAGCGCCTGACTCCCGACATCCCCTCTTTCTTGTGGCACCACTCACACCACGAGCGCCACTGCCGCCACCGCTTCGGGGTGACCCGAGCCACGGTTGTTGCCGAGGTGGCATCGCCACATGGCGCCCACGCCGACGCCACCTCACCGCTGCCGACGTGGCACTACAGGCGACGGGTGGCACGAGCGCCACCTCACACCCAATCCCGAGCCCAAAAGCCGCAGAGACCAAGCCCACATACACCGTGGTCTATGACACGAGGCCCCATTGTCGAAATTTATTTTAAATTGATTTAAATCCCAAATTGTCGCTGACGTCACCCATGCGCAATAATTAGAGTTTTTTAGAAAATAATTCGGGAAAACCTTTAAATAATGTGATCCAGATTTAAATTGTAAAATTCATAACTTATTCATCTTAGCTCCAAATTAGATGATTCAAATTGCTAAAATCTTAGAAAATTATTATCTAACTAAATAAAATATAGTTATTCAATATGGAGTTCAGTTTAGTTCTGTTTTAGAATTTAGAAATCCATTTAAATTTCAAATTTAAATTAAAATGTGTAAAATTCATATCATCTCGATTTCCAACTCCAAATTTTGTGAAATTAAGTTTCTAAAATTTTATAAAAAGATTATCTAGCTTAATAATTAAAATTAGTTTATATGGAATTAGTTTAAATTGCCTTTTAAGTTAGACTTTTTAAATTGCAAATTTAGGTTTTAAACTTGTACAATTCATAGCTTTTACTTCCTGCTTCCAAATTGAATGTTTCAAACTTATAAAGTCTTATAAAATTATTATTCAGCCAAATAAAATATAATTATTTTATTTGGAGTTAGTTTAAACTGTCGCCTTGTTTTTATTTGAATTTCAATTTATTGTCGATTTTCACGCTTAGATTACTTATTTATTCTGGGAATTTGATTCTTCCAAGAATTAGAATTTCAAGACTTCAGCGAAGGCAAGTTATACTTTGATCATCTTGCACCTACTATTTTAAAGTTATTTAAATTCAGTTTTCCAATTATTAAATGCATGCATACTTTTATTCAAGTATTTTAAATTCTGCTTAAATGATTAGATATTCCAACTATCCTTGTATGGCCAATATTGAATATTGAAATGTCATCCCTTGTCCCCATAGATAAATTGTTTGGAAATGCTTAGCAAATGCTTAGACCATGATTTTGATTTTGGGGAGGATTTAGCCAAATTTTTACAAACTTGTTTCAACTTGAACCTATGGTATTGTTTTACCATAGGATTGTTGTAAAGGTGGTTTTACTAAATAAAATAAAGATGGTTTGGACTTGGGCGAACGGATGAAAGGTGGGTGCAGTTTATGCACGGGTTTAATCTGTTAGGATTTAAGCCTGTGGTTTAATTTGAAAGACGCCCAAGTCAATTAAGGACCGCCTTTGAGCTGCCTTTGCTATGCCAAAACGCATCACCACATGTCCTGTATGGGAAGGACCTAGCTTAATAATTTGGGATACCTCATAGATATTCGTGCTATGTTGTATGAGTGGGTGTTGGTTAGACAAGAGTCCCACATGGCGCAAGAGGGGCTCCTGAGGATGGTTAGTCCAATGGAAGCTAAACCTTAGCGGGCATGAGTATTGTGAGGTAGATCATTGTAACGGCCTTGTGATATTTGTTTCACACACGCCTTAGAAGCGTGGATTGGCCGACACAAAGGGTATAATATCTCGTGTGGGTAAGCTGCATAAACTCGCAGAGTAGAAAACTATTCAATAGCGCGTCATGTCATGGACATGCTAGCAAAGCCACTTTAAGTTAGACTTGTTTTTGGTTTTAAAATGGTTTCAACAGCGTTTCGGGATGGTTAGTCCTGTGGGGAAAATTAGGCGGTTAGCCATTGTGATTGGAGGATATCCATCACCTTTCTTGGAGGTTATCCACATTATTCAATTGTCATTTAAATTATGATTTTAAATACTGTATGAAAACGGCCTTGCAATCTATTATGATTATTTGAACTAAAACTGCTGCTCACGCAAAATAACCCTGCCAGTATCCTTGTTTACCTTATGCATGCATTACAATTCCATATTGGTGTAACTTGCAGCACTAGTAGTTGTGCTCATGCTTGCTTTATGCAACCAAATTTCGGAGAAGGTCATATCGTGACGGTGGGGACACCGACGCTTAGGTTACGCCCAGCATTTATTGCCTCGTGGCGGATCGCTCGCCTACTACTATCTTTTACTACTCGTGTTATTTACTTTATTTGGCTTCATGCCCAATTGTATCGAACTCGATTTACTATTAATGCAATGCGAGACTTGGTCATGTTATCATTTTTGTAATCGTGGTACACCGGAAATCTCGGACGGTGTATGAACACAGAGGGCTCGGATCTTTCGCTCCCTGTCCGACAAAAGTGGTATCGAGCTATGTCGCTCAGAGGACGTGGCCCTAGAATTGTCGTGAAAACTTATTTTCAAAAACTAAAACTATTTTGAGTCTGTCTAGAGTCATTCTCAACCTTTCTCCTTAAAATGTTTACTAACTTATCTCTTTCTCAAAATTTTAGATGGCTGAAATACCGGACGCTACTTCCCACTTGAGCCTTTATCGAAACCGGCCGAGATACTTTGGGAAATGATGCAAGACTGGTTACCTAAGAGGCCAACCTTTCAAGGATTCAAGTACTGTGGAGGAACAACAACTATGGAGAGTAGAGGTGCTCATCTACTCCAACCTTGCACCAACACCGCCTTCCACGCCTTTGACGCCCGATCCGCCATGACACCTTTGATGATGGCATGCAGATGCGGCAAGGAGGCAGCCACACCTTCGCTACACCTACAACTATCGCCTTCATGGCACCGGTTTCATTATTACCCGATGCACATTCCAACCCGGCCGACAAGATTTTCAACTCCGCTAGAGACGAAGATTCTCGAATCGACACACTGTGGATCTAGCTAAGGCTTTGGATTACGCCTACTAAACACCTTGAATGACTTGTTCACCGCCGTAATGCACTACAAGAAGTCAAGAGAAGTCAAGATCAGAATCATGAGCTAGCTAGCTACAAGGCTGGCCATGCTAGCCCCAAAGGCACCAGATTATACCCCTAGTACCCCATAGTTATTGTCTTTCCTTTAGTTCGAGTTTTAGATGCTAATTGTGAGCTACTAATCCTTGTGGTAGCCATAATCTTGAATAAAATAAATCAATAAAAGAATTTCTTGAAAAATCATTGCTTGTCTTGTATGCTCTTTGTGTTCTTGGGCTATTAGAATTTACCTTTCCCTATCCTGCTACCTCTCCTAATCTTTGGAGTTCTAGCAGATGGTGACCACCGCATCGGCAAAGTGGTAGTGTCCAAGGTCGGGCAACGAAGCGCCAGACACAGGGAGGATCCTGCAAAGAACCACCACCGCCACCACCAAGGACCAGATTGCGTAGATGATGGAAAACCGTAATCATCCGATTAACCTCTGGCTCATCCCTCAACAACAAGTGTAATGTGCAGCAAAGAACTCTGACCGCACCACCACCTCCACCCGCAGAGATTGACCATGGCAGATTTCATGCGATGCGCCAACCGACATTCTCCAAAGAAAGACAGAGCCGATGGATGTCGATGATCGGATTCGTGCTATCGAAAGAAGCCGGATATCACTCAATGTATCGATCATGAGAGAGTCCTGTTTGCCTCTCACCAACTCACCGGTCCCGATCGGAATGGTGGGATAACTACAACATCTCCCATGCCGACGCAGACTATCTCTTGGGCGGAGTTTGTGCGGCTTTCACATGCACATATCCTCGAGGATAATGACCCTAAAGAAGAAAGAGTTCCACGCTACCAAACAAGGCAACCAGACAAGGGGGAATACCGCACAAGTTCAACCAATTTTGCTCGCTATGCCCCAGCAGATGTGGCTAGTGATGAAGAAAGGCAGAAAGGTTCATGGATGGTTTGAACGATGAGATCTCACCAAATTGGTCTCCAATGACTACACCGACTTCAAAGCAGCTAGTGAATAAAGGCCAGAGGCCAAACATCTGCAGATGGAGAACTGCAAGCGGAGGATGGCCGCCGAAGTTCAACTCGAGGGCAACCCAAGCCTCGCTTTGCTCGGCCTCACCACCTCGTAATGGAAGGTTCCATCTTCTACACCCGAGCTCCAAGACAAAGACAATAGCCCAACTCTTCCGGCTTCGCAATAATGCATCTGAAAGGCGGTTCAGAAGAACCCAACTTCATCGGCAAGGGTGACATGCTTCCATTGCAACGAGATCGACATTATGCCAACAAGTGCCGAAGAAGCAGCCATCGCAACACCAATCAAAGCCAAGATCAGAGTACCAGCCACCGGCGGCACTCCCAAAGCCGGAAAGGCTTCACTAAGGGACGTGAACCACGCCACGCCAGAGGAAGCTCAGCAAAGACCAGATGTCGATTGGTACGCGTTTCGTTAATATGATACCGCATCGATTGCTTTTTGATTCCGAGCTTCAGATTCTTTTGTATCCAATAAGTTTGTGGGCAAAAATGGGTTACCTATTTCTCCATTAAGTAATCCTATGATAATCCATTCCCTGCTCGTAAATGAGAACCGCCTCTATGCCCGAATCTTACCTCGAGATATCCGAGTTTCCTTCATGGCGGATTTAATAGTCCCGCATTCTCAAGGTCCGATGTAATACTTGGAATGGATAGCTAGCCAAGAATCAAGGACGGATAGATTGTGCCAATAGGTCTATTACTCTCACCAATGAGGAAGGAGTCACAGTTGAATTCAAGCCCAAGACTGCATCGAGAAAGTTCCATTCTCGACCCATTTTGAAGGAATTAAAGCTTGAAGATATACCAATAGTGCAAGAATTCTTGATGTTTTTCCTCGATGATCTACTCCCTAAGATGCCACCGGACAGGACGCTATGTTCTTAATTGACTTAGTCCTGTGGACCGCCCAATCTCGGGTTTACCTTATAGAATGCCTACCAATGAATTGGCAGAGATGAAGAAACAAATTGAAGAATTGCGGAGCAAGGGATATATTCACCCAGTTCATCACCTTGGGGAGCACTCAGATATTTGTCAAGAAGAAGGACAATAGTATGAGGATGTGTGTGGATTATAGGTCACTCAATGAAGTGACAATCAAGAACAAGTACCGCTACCTAGGATCGACGATCCGCTCGATCAACCTGAAGGAGCAAGTGTATTCTCGAAGATTGATTTGAGATCCGCTATCACCAATTGAAGATCGACTCTAAGATATTCCGAAGACAGCTTTCACCACCTGATATGGGTTGTACGAGTTTACAGTAATGTCTTTCGGTTTGACGAATGCCCCTGCTTATTTCATGAATATGATGAACAAAGTGTTCATGGAATTCTTGGATAAGTTTGTGGTTGTTTTCATCGATGACATTCTTATCTATTCAAAGAATGAAGAAGAACATGAGGACCATCTCAGGATAATTTTGGGAAAACTCAGAGAGCACCAGCTTTATGCCAAATTCAGCAAGTGCGAATTTTGGCTAAGTCAGGTGGCATTCCTTGGACATATTGTGTCATCGGGAGGGTGGCGAGATCCAATTTAAAGTCGAAGCAAGAATGGATTGGAAACAACCCAAGTCTGTCACCGATGTGAGAAGCTTCCTTGGATTGGTGGTATTATCGCAGATTCATTGAAGGTTTCTCCAAGATAGCAAGACCCATGACTCAACTTCTAAAGAAGGAAAAGAAATTTGAATGGACAGATGCTTGTGAGGAAAGTTTCCAAG
The DNA here is from genome assembly GCA_036346405.1 of Phyllostachys edulis. Lineage (NCBI taxonomy): Eukaryota > Viridiplantae > Streptophyta > Magnoliopsida > Poales > Poaceae > Phyllostachys > Phyllostachys edulis. The sequence continues at coordinate 31,026 of JAYEVD010000608.1, forward strand.
AACTCAAGACGAGATTAGTTTCAAAGACTCAGATTGGTCCTACCGGATATACACAAGGATTTTGTGATTTTCATGACGATCTCGCCAAGGACTCCTACTGTAATCGATGCAAGAAGACAAAGTCGCCGCTATGCATCCCGCCGATTATGCCACATGAAGGAATTATCCAACTCACGACCGGAGTTAGCGGCGATTGTCCATGCCTTGAAGATCTGGCGACATTACCTCTTCCAGAATCACTGTGGAGGTTTTCACGGATCATAAGAGTTTGAAGTACATCTTTACCCACCGACCTTAATCTCCGGCGAGAGAAGATGGCTAGAATTGATAAAGGATTATGACCTTGAGATCCATTACCATCCCGCAAGGCAAATGTAGTTGCGATGCCCGAAAGCAGAAGGCGATTGCAATACCATTTTGGTTCAGAGAATCACCAGAGTTATATGAAGAATTGAAGCATCCGAACTTGGAGATTGTTGAGCAAGGATGTGTGAATGCGTTGGAAGTTCAACCAACACTTCAGAGTCAGATCAAAGAAAAGCAATTGGTAGATGAAGACATCAAGGAGATCAAGAAGAATATGAGAAGAGGCAAAGCTTCAGATTCACCAAGATGAGGAAGGAACAATGTGGTTCGGGAGCCGCATCTGCATCGGATCGCCAGGATTTAAAGCAATCGATTCGAAGGAAGCCCATGAGTCGCTTTATTCCATTCACCCGGCAAAGACCAAGATGTACCAGATCTTAAGGAAAGATATTGGTGGGTCAAGATGAAGCGGAAATTGCCGAGTTCAGAGTCTGCCAGATGTGTGTCACGAGTCAAGGCAGAACATCAAAGACCCGCCGGTTTGTTACAACTGCTATCGATCCCCGAGTGGAAGTGGGAAGAAGTTGGTATGGATTTCATCACGGACTTCCTAGGACTCACCAGATGTGATTCCATCGGGTGATAATTGATCTGTTAACTAAAGTAGCTCATTTCCTTCGGTCAAGACCACCTACCCGAGCAAAGAAGTGGCGTAATTGTATATGGCCAAGATAGTGCGTCTGCATGGAGTACCCAAGAAGATCGTGGTCCGACAGAGGATCACAGTTACGCCAAGATTTTGGCGAGTCCGCATGAAGCTTTGGGAACCAGACTCAATTTCAAGATCGCATATCATCCGGAGACGGATGGCCGACCGAACGAAGTCAACCAGATTCTTGAAGACATGCTTCGAGCCCGCGCTTGGATTACTGAAAAAAGTTGGGACAAGAATCTACCCTATGCGAGAATTTTCAGATAACAATAGCTACCAAGCCGTCTTCGATGTCCCCATTTGAGGCTTTGTATGGCCGGAAATGCGTAACTCCGCTTCTATGGGATGAAGTAGGAGAGCATCATTCTTTGGGCGGAATTGATCAAAGAAGTCAAAGCAAGGTTAAGGCAATAAGAGAACATCGAAAGTAGCTCAAACCCGATGTAAGAGTTATGCCGATAATCGTCGGTGAGAGTTGACCTTCTGTCAAGGAGATTTTGTTTATCTTAGAGTTACTCCACTCGAGGAGTAAGAAGGTTCCAACCAAAGGAAAACTTGCACCCAGATTTGTGGGACCTTACAAGATATTGGCGAGAAGAGGTGAAGTTGCATACCACTCGAGCTACCAAAGATCTTTATCCGCCGCCCACAATGTCTTCCATGTTTCACAAACTAAAGAAGTGCCTTCGAGTGCACTCAAGATCGACCTTCCGAAAGCATTGATCTTCAAGAGGACCTCACCTATGTGGAGCAACCGATCAAGATTCTCGACGCCGCAGAGCGTGTCACACTAACAAGATCATCCGCTCATACAAAGTTCAAGGAGCCACCACCTCAAAGTGAAGCCACTTGGGAGCGGGAAGAGGATATTAAGGTGGTATCCCCACCTTCTTGGGTCAATCCCGAATCTCGGTCGAGATTCCTTAAGGGGGAGGTTTGTAACAGCCCAAAATTTCAAATTTAGTTAAAGTTTAAAACTTATTTGAAGTTGTGAATTTTCTCAATTTTAAAAGCTTCCTTTAAATTAATTTAAGCCAAAACAAATTTAAAATCCAAAATGTATTACCAACCTTAAGTTGGGGATAATTTTACTAAGTCTAAAATGTCTCTAAGGATTTATGAGATTTTTCTAGAATTTTTGGATTTATTTTGCTATTTTCTAAATCTAAAATGAATTAAACTAATTACTTTAAAAGAAAAATCAATTAAAATCAGTTAAAAGTTTTTGGGCGAATTGGCTCGCCCAAAACCTCCACTGCCCCACAAGACGGCTCAGCCATTTTAGGCCAAGGCCACTCCCCACCAGATCCTCTCTCTCTCTCTTTTCCTCAACCGCACTACCCCACCCACACCTCTCCTCCCTCTCTTCCTGTGGGCCCGCTTTGCTTCTTCTTCCCTTGCCATCTTCCCGCGGATGCAACCGCCCGACGCCATTTTCGCCCACTTAAAGCTTCATCCTCTCGTGATTCCCGCCTCCTCTCTCGCGGTCACACGCAACCTCTCCACAAGATCACGCCGCCCCCCACCCCCACGTTCCCTCTTCTCGCCCAGTTGGTGGCTACAGGCCACAATCGCCGGTGCATGCACCCACCACACGCGATCTCCTATTCAGGCCTCCTCGCTCCTATAAATTGGAGCATGAGGAGCCCTTCTCTCCTCACCTATTCCTCACTCACCTCTCCATTCCCCACCATTTAGTCAGATTTTGGCTTTTGAAGTATTCCTACCGCAAGTGTTTTTTCTCCATTCGGCCGTCCAAGGGCCCCGGCGACCTCGATCATGACATCATCACTGCCGCCCATACTGTCCCGTCGCGTGCGCCTCGCCACGGAGCGCCTCAACACCTCGCCATGACCCGACCATGCCGCCGCCTTCTCGCCGCCGGCCTCAATCTCCTCTCCGCCACTGGTGAGCGCCTGACTCCCGACGTCCCCTCTTTCTTGTGGCACCACTCACACTCGCGGAGCGCCACCGCCGCCACCGTCGGGTGACCCGAGCCACGGTTGTTGCCGAGGTGGCATCGCCACATGGCGCCCACGCCGACGCCACCTCACCGTTGCCGACGTGGCACCACGTGGCGCACGGGTGGCACGAGCGCCACCACACCCAATCCCGAGCCCAAAAGCCGCCAGAGACCAAGCCCACATACACCGTGTCTATGACACGAGGCCCCATCGTCGAAATTTATTTTAAATTGATTTAAATCTCAAATTGTCGCCGACGTCACCCATGCGCAATAATTAGAGTTTCCTTTAGAAAAATAATTCGGGAAAACCTTTTAAATAACGAGATCCAGATTTAAATTGTAAAATTCATAACTTATTCATCTTAGCTCCAAATTAGATGATTCAAATTGCTAAAATCTTAGAAAATTATTATCTAACTAAATAAAATATAGTTATTCAATATGGAGTTCAGTTTAGTTCTGTTTTAGAATTTAGAAATCCATTTAAATTTCAAATTTAAATTAAAATGTGTAAAATTCATATCATCTCGATTTCCAACTCCAAATTTTGTGAAATTAAGTTTCTAAAATTTTATAAAAAGATTATCTAGCTTAATAATTAAAATTAGTTTATATGGAATTAGTTTAAATTGCCTTTTTAAGTTAGACTTTTAAATTGCAAATTTAGGTTTTAAACTTGTACAATTCATAGCTTTTACTTCTGCTTCCAAATTGAATGTTTCAAACTTATAAAGTCTTATAAAATTATTATTCAGCCAAATAAAATATAATTATTTTATTTGGAGTTAGTTTAAACTGTCTGCCTTGTTTTTATTTGAATTTCAATTTATTGTCGATTTTCACGCTTAGATTACTTATTTATTCCGGGAATTTGATTCTTCCAAGAATTAGAATTTCAAGACTTCAGCGAAGGCAAGTTATACTTTGATCATCTTGCACCTACTATTTTAAAGTTATTTAAATTCAGTTTTCCAATTATTAAATGCATGCATACTTTTATTCAAGTATTTTAAATTCTGCTTAAATGATTAGATATTCCAACTATCCTTGTATGGCCAATATTGAATATTGAAATGTCATCCCTTGTCCCCATAGATAAATTGTTTGGAAATGCTTAGCAAATGCTTAGACCATGATTTTGATTTTGGGGAGGATTTAGCCAAATTTTTACAAACTTGTTTCAACTTGAACCTATGGTATTGTTTTACCATAGGATTGTTGTAAAGGTGGTTTTACTAAATAAAATAAAGATGGTTTGGACTTGGGCGTAACGGATGAAAGGTGGGTGCAGGTTTATGCACGGGTTTAATCTGTTAGGATTTAAGCCTGTGGTTTAATTTGAAAGACGCCCAAGTCAATTAAGGACCGCCTTGAGCTGCCTTTGCTATGCCAAAACGTACTCACCACATGTCCTGTATGGGAAGGACTCGGCTTAATAATTTGGGATACCTCATAGATATTCGTGCCATGTTGTATGAGTGGGTGTTGGTTAGACAAGAGTCCCACATGGCGCAAGAGGGGCTCCTGAGGATGGTTAGTCCAATGGAAGCTAAACCTTAGCGCATGAGTATTGTGAGGTAGATCATTGTAACGGCCTTGTGATATTTGTTCACACACGCCTTAGGAAGCGTGGATTGGCCAACACAAAGGGTATAATATCTCGTGTGGATAAAGCTGCATAAACTCGCAGAGTAGAAAACTATTGAATAGCCGCGTCATGCGTCATGGACATGCTAGCAAAGCCACTTTAAGTTAGACTTGTTTTTGGTTTTAAAATGGTTTCAGCGGCGTTTGCCAGATGGTTAGTCCTGTGGGAAAATTAGGCGGTTAGCCATTGTGATTGGAGGATATCCATCACCTTTCTTGGAGGTTATCCACATTATTCAATTGTCATTTAAATTATGATTTTAAATACTGTATGAAAACGGCCTTGCAATCTATTATGATTATTTGAACTAAAACTGCTGCTTACGCAAAATAACCCTGCCAGTATCCTTGTTTACCTTATGCATGCATTACAATTCCATATTGGGTGTAACTTGCGAGCACGGTAGTTGTGCTCATGCTTGCTTTATGCAACCAAATTTCAGGAGAAGGCTGCTATCAGGACGGTGGGGACACCGACGCCTAGGCTACGCCCCCAGACGATTGCCTGTGGCGGATCGTTCTGGCCTACTACTATCTTTTTACTTCCGCTGTGTTATTTACTTCTTTATTTGGCTTCATGCCCAATTGTATCGAACTCTGATTTACTATTAATGCAATGCGAGACTTGGTCATGTTATCATTTTTGTAGCTCGTACACCGGAAATCTCGGATCGGTGTATGAACACGAGAGCTCGGATCTTTCGCCTCGGTCCGACTAAACCGCATAAGCCGAGCGACTGCTGGCGTCTGGTCACCGGGGTAGGCGACCTACCATGTCCATTTGGAGGCAGTGCCTCGCCACGCCGAGGGTAGGTGTAGGTCACGCCGCCCTCTGTACTCCATGAGGAACATCAGACAGAGACTATTTTTGTAAATTATAGAAGAAGAGCTATTTTTAAAATTAAAAATGGCTACAGACCAGAAATGTAAAAATTTCTTGACTCTCTCTCTCCTTGGGAACAACGATCCAGATCCTCTCTGTAGCAGCACAGAGGTTACTGTGTAAAAAAATATTTTGTGAGAGAGCGGACAGTGGGCTGACATCGTATCGTAGAAAATACTGTAGCGCCTTTGCCTCGTGCATGGAGTCTAGATCTCCTAGGAAATAAGGATGCGTACCCTGCGGTTTGTGGCCCTTGGATGGAGTATCGGATGGTTTAAGACCAAGGCCGGTGAGATGATTTCAATTTCTCACAAGAAGTTCCAAAGCGCTCAATTTATCTTACGTAGATTTGATCGCGAGCGTTCATTCCAGATGGGACGGTCCACGAGGTAGTAGGGTGGAAATGCAGCGGAAGATTTCCATCCGACGGACGGACAAATGGCTCGCGGAGTGAATACAGAAAGAATAAATGAGTATCTGATATTATTAATGTCCGATTCTGATTCCGAGAAAAAAAAACGGAATATGATACGAGATAAACGATATCCGTCTATATGTGTCTGTATGTTTAGTGGTATGAGGTAAGCCTATTATGATTTCACTTAGAAACATGATAACAGTAGGTGGGTTGCTCTATCTGAGTAGGTAGAGAATATTGAGTGTTTTTTTCTTCGACATTTTAGCAATTAGTTTCTCTATGATCGCTCTGATTACACCTATACTATTCAATGTCCCGTGTAGAGGTACAAAAGAAGCAGATAATTTCCGTCCGACCGATGGCTTACGGAGCGAATATAGGATGGAGAAATGGGTATCCAGTATTATTCGTGTTCGGCTCCAATTTCGAGAAAAATACGGAATATGATATAGAATAAGTGATATCTATCTCAGATCTGCTTCGATTGCACCCTATGACGAGTAGTAGTATTGACTAATGAACAGAGAAAATGAACCGTAAATAACGGAGCAATGTGTTGGAAAAAAGGTACAGGTTAATTTAGAAATTGTAGTTATGTTTTGTCTTGAGGGCACTCCCAACAGTTTGATATACTAAACCTTGTTACAAGAGGAGAGAGAAGGGTTAGAGGGGATTTTAGGGTTTAGGGTTTAGATTTATAAAAGAATGAAGTAAGTAAAATAATAGTAATAGCTAGTAAAGCTTTTTAATATAAAATTATATCTTTAGAAACGTAACAAAGGCTTCAGATACATGAAAGTGCACTCATATGGATTATGGAACCAGAATACATACTGATCCCTTGCCTGGGTTCTGCAGTATCGTGACTATACGAGCTTTTGAGCCATTCAACCGCAAATAATGTTTTAGATTACTAGCTGAATGCCCATGCGTTGCTATAAATAAAAAGCATATATTGAAATCTTATACAAATTTATGAAAAATATAGTTAACCAATTAGTAGATAGACAAAAGGTTGCATCAGGTGTTATGCTAATTGAAAGGTATGATTGTATGAATCATCAACAAATATGGTATATTTATGAAAATATAGCAAATGCATCATCACTGTTTCGGACCCTGCATATGGAATAATTCAAGCCCTTGTGTGTGTATCATATTAGTCCCACGATCAGTGGCTAGTGCACATATCTACAACATTGATATTCTTATCCATACATTATACACACAATATGAAACAAATATAGGACATAAACTTAAGCGCTTATACGACAAGTATTCATATACACGCCGATCGCCAAATTAAAGCATAAGTAGCAAGTTAAATAGTAGAAGTGTAGCTAATAAAATCAAAAAGTCCGCCATGTATCTATCCATACCCTCAAGCAATCGACAAGGATAAGACCTAGCAAGACCCATCCCCGCATTCTCCTATCGGGAGCGCGAAAGCGTCGTCCGAATCGCTCATCCTCATACTCGATCAACAATTTTAAGCTAGATCGAGTACATTTTGTACTCAAGAAGATTGGTAGTGTATCACAACATAATTATAAATGCATGGCTAACAAAGGATAAAGCTCTATTCTACAAGTTATTTTCAGATTAACCAAGTTTTATTTGCAACATCAATATGTAATAATTTGCAATGGAAATTTGAAAGAGCAATTGACAGATATCAAGATATCAAAATAACAAATATGTAACTCAATAATAGCAAAATCACAACCCTCCTCGGCTGCGATCAATATTTCATTCTCTGCCACAGACTTGACACTCACACAAACCAACCACCCCAACACTTTCCAACAAACCCTGTTTTTGTAAAAGTATAGACTATACCCGGCGAAACAACACTTACCACGCTCATGACCTTGAGCATGGCTATTTCAATAGATTTATAGTCTACAGAGGTGTACAACTTTACCCGCAATATATGAGCTCTCTAGTTTGTTCGGCATTCGTCGATACCACCACACACAACATGATAGTATGCAGTCTGGAGTTCATAACGTAGTCTTTACATCACCTAGTCCTAACCTTGCATTAGCCTGGTGAATGTAAATCCTAACATCACCCGAGTTCCTCCCGTTTCACTGTGGCATTCTCTGTTGTATCAGCAAGCTTTGGTCTCAACACCTTGGTGAAGGGAGCCCCTTCGAATAACCCTTCCTGGATTGCTCACACTACTGCGGCCTACCAACATTCAAGGCTAGTCCTCGATGACTTAATTAGCTAAGACCGTCCCATACCGATACATGTGGTTGTACACTTAGGCATAGGTTGGATACACAGGCGTTTGGTCCTTAATCGACCCAGGCGATGATCTCCTCAGATTCACGTGTGAGACACACCTCGCACATTCATCTGTTCATAATATATCTCGCCTGTCGAATCTAAGTTTTTCATTTTTATTTTATATCAAACTAACAAAGGTAACCCTCCGACCAATCATTTCAAAATTCTCTCAGAACACCCCGTAAATCCCAATTTTGGGAAATTATAATGAAAACAAGTTGGAGAATGATTTTAAGCATGTTTTTTGTGGAAAATTATTTTTGCATGATTTTGGAACTAATTGCATAAATCAAATAGTGAATTTACTTACAAACAACAATTTGGAAGAATTTTTGAGAACAACAAAGAACAGATAAAATCCTAGCAAATTTACAGAACAAAATATACTACAAAAGAGGCCCCATAAATATTTTCATAAATTTTGAACCTCATTTGCTAAGTACGAAAATTTGGGGAAACTGTTAGCTAGTTTTGGAAAATTCAAAAGCTAAATCAAATTTCCCACTGAGCAAATGGGCCACATCTACGTCGGCCCAAGTTTGCTCATACCCAATCTAGCCCATGCCTCCCTCCCCCACTAACATGTCGGTCCCGCATGTCAGCACCTCTCTTCCCCTTCTCGCCTTGCCTACACGCCAACTTGCCCTTGCCAGCTCGGCCGTTCACCCATGGTTCATGACAACCGCCCGCCCATGCTATCTATTGGTGATATGCCCTAGAGGCAATCATAGTGATGATTGTATCACGTCTATGTTTACGAGTTATTGAATAAATGTTATTTTGTTTCTTGGATAAATCATTGGTTATAAGATTAACAAGTATGTGACTTGTTGGTGAAGCTCTTTTAACTTATATGGTATCGTTCTAAAAGTATCCCTAGTCGGATGTCACTGGTCGAAACACTAGTGACTTAGCGACAAGCACATGTATTGATTGATGACCATATTTCACCGGTCCCTACTACAGAAAAGGTCTTCACAGACGGTTCAAAAATATCATCAACAGACGGTTTCATGAGCAGTCTGAGTTTATGGGTCAGTAATGGCATGAGGTCATCACAGATGGCTTTTGAACCGTCTGTGATGTAGACTATGACAGAGGGTTATTAACTAAAAACCGTCTGTGATAGTCAACTATCACAAACGGTTTGTAGATGAAACCGTCTGTGATAGCTGTTGTGTCATGAACGGTTTTCTATATTAAACCATCTGTGATAGTTGATGTATCACAGACGGTATGTCCTAAGGAACCATCTATTATACTCTTTTGTATTGCTAAATCTATTTCTGTTTGTTGGCTAGCCTCAGGAAATGCCAGCCATGCCCTATGAAACAAGCTGAAACACAACAAGTACATGTATACATTCAATTCACATTAATTTTAGAAATAAGCACATCCAATTCACATTCATCTCAGAAACAAGCACATGATCCAATTCACATTCATTTCAGAAACAAAGCACATCCAATTCACATATCAATTACCTAAAATTAACCATTCATGTACATTTACACACATGTACCATTAAGTTCAATCTTATCCCAATCAAGTTCAATCTACATTATGGAACTTCCCATATGGATTTATGACCTCACGGTTCAAGAATGCCGCAAATTGTCCTCGAATGTTTATGAGCTGGCCTTGTTCTAACGCAGTTGTATCGATGCTCGCAAAATATCGCTAGGAAGATTAAATTCGTGCATATATAAATTGATAAGTATGAAATAATTATTGCAAGACTGACAAACCCGAGGATCATCGGTCATCACAGTAACCCATTTAGTAGTTCCATGTCAGGCAAATATAGTATTCACAGAGGTTGCAGGCCAGCGGCTGCTGGTGGCACTACAAAAATAGAATTGATTAGTTCGAGAGGCATTACTACGAAGTGTTATATAGGATTAATGTGTAGTAGAGAATACCGGGAAATTTAGATCGTGTCGTAGAATCCTTCCCTTGCAATTCCCTCATTTAGCAAAGTACACGGCGAACGACCTATGTGATTCCAAGAAGTTAGCCTTAGCCATTGCAAAGGAAGGAAAGACAACAATAGAGTTATCTATGGAGGAAATGTGTTTACCCATCGATTAATTGTCGGACAATTGTGAAGTCGTGTGTGGCCCTCTTTAGGGAATCTAGGTACATTACCCTGTTCCGTTTTGGTATAATTACAATTAGAATCCAGTGGAACCTACACAGGTATGTCGCCATAGTCATTAAACCTAAGTTTGTGTTGCTTATAAAGTACAAATCAACAAGTATGGCCACTAGTGCAGCACTTACTCCTGGTTGTAGGGCAAAATTATGAATTCCTTGTTGCGGTGAGCCAGCAATGACTCTGTCATGTAATCCTCGACGAATTTTGCATTCTCCATGATGGTTTGCAAGGAGACCAAGTATAGGTCGAGGAAACTTACTAGTGAATTCCTTAATTCGGCTTCAGAAATCATGTGTGTGTGTATATATATATATAGGATGCCTGTTTCGTACTCTTGGGAGTATGTACTCCCACTTCTAATATACCACTTAAACGCACATATTATACTTCTTTATCATTTTCAGTATACTTAAATACCAATTATAAGATACTCTAATGCGATTTGATTGAAAAATTTCATTGGAGCCTTTTTGCTTTTTGCTATATACCCTTTTTCATATATAAAAGAAGTATATACACAAATTTTGCTATAAAAAGTGGAATTTAATGAAATTTTTCATGAAACTCACTTTGGGGTATCTTATAATCATTATTGGAGTATGCACAAATAGATAAAGATGTATCATCATACCATTTAAGTGGTATATGAGAGGTGGGGCACGCATACTCTGTGAATACCATACCATTTTCCTATATATATATATGTATGTATGTATGTATGTATGTATGTAGACACACACACACAAAAAAGCAAGGAGTTATATATAACATTTATCGGTATTACATGAACGTTGACCGTGATTGTACACACTTACAAAGGTCCAAAGCATCGCATGAGTGAGGCGTCGAGGGCGTTGAGGTTGAAGAGAAAGAACAAGTCCTCGGTTCACCATGAAGACACAGTCTTGAACCACATGGTTAAGATGATCCTTCTTGAACTTGACGTTGACACCCGAGCGTCGTTGTCCATATGTCTTGTTGGCCTGTTCCATGTACCATGTATGCAATCTCGTGCAAGAAAATACTAGGGTACAGTCGGGCTCTACCGCCTTGACCAATGGCTCGCCTAGCATGATTTTTTCGATCAGCAGCAAGAATGGGATATCAGAACAGAAGTCGACCGTCTTCGATTTGCCCTTGCTGATGAGGACATCACTCCTTCCGATACAAATGCCAACACTTCTCAACCTACGGGACCAATGACTAGGGCAAAAGCACAACAATTAAACTATCAGGTAAACTCGTTCTTAGGAGTAAATAATATTTCACGAGAATCGACACTTCCTAAGACTTGTGATTTTCTTGTTCTTAGGAATCATGGAGAGGAGGAGCCAACTCACGACAAGAGGAACACATCCAGGACTTCACCTAATTCATCCATCTCCACCAATTCAGCTGCATTCAAGTCTACTTCATCGTGCCGATGAATTTAGGCTTGTTATCCATGGTGCTGCGACACCTTTATTTTGGGTGTGGGCCTTGTATTGCTTGGTTTCAAGGGAAGGCACCACCCTAGCTTCAGCCACCTCCGGCCGACGCCTTCCTAGGGCACCACCTCCCGGCCACAACTCATATAGGCCGCCGCCCCTTTTGTAGAACTCCGGGTTTGTTTTAGATTATTCTCAAGATAGCAGTTTCACCACACGCTCGGTTTGAGGAACCCTAACTTTGTGATCTTAATCATTATTCACAATACAATTTCAGATTGCATCTTCTACTCTTTTGCTTGTGTTCTCGATTCACCGCAGGAGATAGCCTTCTTGGCGAGGTCAACTGCGTCGCAAACGCGGTTGATAACCATCGGAGCAGTGGTGTAGTGATTGTGAGGGGTTCGATCCGTTTTGGTTAGAGCCTTTGGATCAACAACGTTGTGTTCTCCACAATTGACATATCACTACCTTTCAGAAGATCGGGCCACAGTCACATTAGGTGGTATCAGAGCAAAGGTTGCCCGTTAGGTAATCACAATTCTTCCCCCTTTTAGATTAGTTGCTGTTCATCATCCTAAAAACTCCAGAAAATTAGCCCCACAAAAATATTTGGTTCGTCGTGTTCTTCCGCTGTCCCATCAACCTTTGTGCCTTTGCAATTTCCGTTCTTGGACTTGCGTTATTGAATTTGTGTCCTTTGTCTAAGTCGTGTTGTTGGTTTAGAGTCATGTTCTTGGTCTCTAGTCGTCACCCTTCACTGCCACACCGACACCAAATGCCTCATCAAGGCCAACCAAATCGCCTCGCCGCCATCCTCGCCATGCCACCAATTTGTTCTCGCCACCACTGCCATCAATGCACTCCAAAGACCTTACCTCCATGGCACTCCAGCACCTTGCCTCCGCGGCACTCCAACACCTTGCCGCCGCTACACCTCACGCTGCCATGATAGCCAAAGTCCCTACCGCGGCAAACCCTAACAAAGATTGGTTTCGGTTTTTCACAGGAAAAGAAAAAAAAGGAAAAGAAAATAAAGAGGTTGTTTTGTCTTCGCTGTATGATTCATCTAACTTCGGCAACATGATCTTTTAATTACCTTTATACCCCTACCTTCTACAAAAAGTTTGTGACCCATATACCTCCCTTAACCTAAAAGAGGAATTTGAAGAGATTTGAGTCGGGTGCACATTCGCAAAAAAAAGGAAAACAAAGAAAAAGAAAGAAAAAGAAAGGAGAAGTAATCAGGTTTGCTGCCTTTGTGTTTGGTCCCCTGTTTTAGTCAGCGTTGTGCTAGGGCTAGGGACACTTTTTAGGCCAACAACCGTGACAAGTACTTTGGACCCTTATTCAGCTTTGCTAATTGGGTTACGGTTTTTGCTAATACTTGCTACATATTTTGCCTTTCGAGCTCCACCTACTCTTGATCAGAACAGGTCTCCTTTTGCAATTGTACCCACACTCGATACGGAATCACGAACTAGCCATCAGCTGTACCACTTGCTGCATTGGTAAGAACACTTGTAAGAGTGTCGTAAGACGCTTGAGAGTGTGTGATTCTACCTTTCCATCACCTAGTAGTTGATAGGGATAATACCTTTGTGTTGTCTTTTGTTTTTACTAACCATGACAAGTGACTCGTCTAATAAGAGAGTGTGTTTTAAAGGGAGAGCTCATGACGCTTTTTGATGAACAACGCACTACCATTAATGAGGACATCGATAGAAAACTTCAAGCTACTACAGCTACATTGCAGTGTTCAATCAACGATAGTATTGTAGCACTCACTACACACCTTGAAAGAATGGTGAATCGGCCACCAAACACTGGACGCGAGTATGACCACGATGCAGCCCAAGATCTTGAGGTGGGAGATGATAATGAAAGGCAAAACTGCGACGCCAGCGCTGCTCTTGCTGCCCAAGATAAACGTCAATGACACCGCCTACATCACAACCGTCACGATATGGGAGGTAATAATTTTCAGCACCACAATGCTCATGTTAATGATGATCCATTTGCTAAAGTTAAATTTACCATACCATCTTTTGCGTGTGTTTATGATGCTAAAACTTATCTAGATTGGGAGATGACAGTTGAACAAAAATTTAACGCCCATCTAGTTCCTAAAGAGCATAGAGTCAGACAAGCCACTAGTGAATTTAAAGATTTTGCTATCATTTGGTGGAATCAAGTAATTAATTCTGGCTTAACACCTGATACATGGGATAGATTGAAGGTAGCTATGCGTGCTAGATTTGTTCCTCCTACTTTTAAATGTGATATGCGTAAGAAATTACAGCGCTTAGACCAAGGTAATAGATCTGTCGAGGAATATTATCAAGAACTACAAATAGGCATGATGCGTTGTAATGTTGTTGAGGATGAGGAGGATAAGATGGCTCATTTTTATGGGGCCTTAAGGTGTGAAATTCAGGACATAGTTGATTACAAAGAGTATAATGATATCAATAGGTTGTACCAGCTTGCTTGTTTGGCAGAAAAGGAATTGCAGGGTAGGTAACAAAGGACAAGGAGTAACTTTGGAAGTGCGTCTACATCAAGATCAATGCCGGGGCAAGCCAAGACAGCCCCACCTTCTATTTTTCGGCCTACTGCCCCCTCCATGAGTAGGGCGCGTTCAGCAGCACCGCCACCACCGTCATGCACACCCGAGATGAGCAAATCTACTAGTGTGCAGGCCCCAACGCAGAGGTCTTCATCGGTTGCTTCCGTGGGTCGTACGACGGGGATTGTGTGCCACCGTTGCAAAGGGATGGGCCATGTCATGAAAGATTGCCCAAGCCATGAGCGACATTGCATGTAAGATGGTGGTTATGTAAGTGCTAGTGATGTTGAGGTTGAATATGCTCTTGCAGCTAACCTTGCAGGTAATGATGATGATCATGAGATAGATAACGATGGTGAGGAAATTTTAAGTGCCGCTACTACGGAGAATTATAGGACCATAATTGTGCAAAGGAGTGTTGAGCACTCAAAGGAGCAAGCAAGCGGCTTACAACGCCATAATTTGTTTCAAATGTTCCTCATCGCCAAGGACCCGCCGTGTTCGTGTCATAATTGATGGAGGGAGCAGAATAACTTGGTGAATTCAGATTTGGTCAAGAAGCTTGGCTTGACCACATGTGTGCATCCTCATCCTTCCACATTCAGTGGTTCAACAATAGCGATAAGGTGAAGCTAACACACAATCTGAGAGTGCATTTTTTCATGGGTTCCTATCATGATATTGCTGATTTCGACGTAGTGCCTATGCAAGCTCGCCACTTTTATTAGGTCATCAATGGAATTTGATACCGATGCAGACACATCATGATAGAAGTAATAAGTACTCTCTTATGCACAAAGGAAAGAAAATAATTTTGCTACCTTTGACACCTGCTAAAATTGTGAAATATGATAAAGAGATAGCTAAAAATGAGAGGAAAGAACGAGAACATGAATCTGAAAATCAGCAAGTAGTGAAGAACATTTTTCCACCTAAGAAAGAGAAGTTAGCACCTAGTTCCAGGATTGAGGGAATTAAATTAAAGGGTTGTGTCATGCTTGCAACCAAATATGATCTTGCTGAAATTTTTGATAATGATATGCCATGCTATGCTTTGATACGCAAAGATGCTTTATTGTCACTTGATGATATATCTAGCTCTTTGCCGTCTATTGTCACTAACCTTTTGCAGGAGTATAAGGATGTGTTTCTAGCTGAGATACCCCTGGGACTGCCACTTATTAGAGGGATTCAACACCAAATTAACTAAGGAAATTCAGTGACAAGTCCATGATCTTTTGGACTGAGGGTACATACGGGAAAGCCTTAGTCCTTGTGTTGTTCCTGTTCTTTTGGTTCCTAAGAAAGACGGTAGTTGGGGTATGTGTGTTGATTATAGAGCCATTAATAATATCACAATACGGTATCGTCATCCTATTCCTAGGTTAGATGACATGCTTGATGAGTTGGTTCTATTATTTTCACAAAGATTGACTTGCGTAGTGGGTACCACCAGATTAGAATGAAATTGGAAGATGAATGGAAAATGGCATTTAAAACTAAGTTCGGGCTATATTAGTGGTTAGTGATGCCTTTTGGTTTAACTAATGCACCAAGCACTTTCATGCGTTTGATGAACGAAGTTTTGCGTGCATTCATTGGAAAATTTGTGGTGGTTTATTTTGATGATATTCTGATCTACAGTAAGTCATATGAAGAACACATGGATCATTTACGTGCTATTTTTAATGCTTTGAGAGATGCACGTTTGTTTGGTAACCTTGAGAAGTACACCTTTTGCACAGATTGAGTTTCTTTTCTTGGCTATGTTGTTACTCCATATGGAATAGAGGTGGATAAAGTGAAAATTGAAGCCATAAGAAGTTGGCCAACCCCTGAGACTGTCACATAGGTGAGAAGCTTTCATGGTCTTGTAGGGTTCTATCGGCGCTTTTGTTAGGATTTCAGCACCATTGTTGCTCCACTAAACGAGTTGACAAAGAATGGAATGCCCTTCAAATGGGGGCCTTCGCAAGAGAATGCATTCAATTTGTTGAAGGAGAAACTCACCCATGCCCCACTACCCCAACTACCGGATTTTGGTAAGACTTTTGAGTTAGAGGGCGATGCTAGCGGAATTGGGATTGGAGGCGTGCTTGAAGTGGATCGAATGCCCAAGAGGGGGGGGTGAATTGGGAATCTTTTCTTTTTAAGAACAATTAAAAGACTAAACAGTTCTAACAAAAACTATGTGTCTAAGGATGCTAGTGTGGACAAACAACTCCTACACAATTCTAGAGAAGTTTAAAACAGAGCAAGAAAGTAAATGCGTAAATGTAAAAGAGACAAGAGACACAACCAATTTTTATCGAGGTCTCGAGATTCGGCGATCTCCCTACTCCTTGTTGGAGCACTCTCAAGAGTGTTGCTCGACTTGAAACCTAGCAAGGTATCAAGCCATTCACTTGTGGTAGTCCTTCTCCTCTCGGATGGGTGGACTCCAAACCTTCACAACCTTCCGGTGCCTTCCACAAGCTCCTCCTTAGAAGGTCACCAAGAACCACGCCTCCAAGCCGCCTAGGAGACGCCGATCTCCAAAGGTAACAAGCCTAGACCATCACTTGAACTTAGAAAGATCAAGCAACTAGAGTGATGCACACTAAGCCTATGCTACCTCTCAAAATCTCTCAAAATATGCTCATAAATGATCTTGGGTGTCCTTGATCTTCCCTTGGTATTAGATGTTATGTAGAGTGGCCAAGAGAGCTTACAATCACGTCCATGAACAGATTTATAGCCTCCTCAAAGAAACTAGCCGTTACACGCACTATCTAGAAAAAATCAGCACATTCCGGATCATCCGGAAGCCTTCCGAATCATCCTGAAGCCCAAAATCCAACGGTCACAAAACTAGCCGTTAAAGGCTTAAGTATCATCCGAAAGCTTGCAGATCATCCTTACATCCGGATCATCCTTTCCTTCCGGATCATTCATAAAGTACTCGGGTTTTCACTCATCCAAAATACCTCTCTGGATCAATGATCCGCTTGATAGTCCGATAGCATCCGGATCATCCGGAAGGCCTTGTCAAAATCCAATTCGGTACTGGTCTAATGATCCGCTTGATGCTCCGTTAGCTTGCGGATCATCCGGAAGGTATATGTCCAATTTAAAATCGGTACTGGTCCAATGATCCGCTTGATGCTCCGTTAGCTTGCGGATCATCCGGAAGGCATTGTCAAAACTGAATTCGCTGCTGTTCCAATGATCCGCTTGATGCTCCCTTAGCTTGCGGATCATCCGGAAGGCATGAATTTTCAGCAAAACGCTACTGGTCCAATGATCCGTTAGCTACTGAATCATCCGCAAGGTCTTAGTCATTTTTCACCATAGAAAAACAGCCTTCGCTTCCAATGATCTGTTAGCTTCCGAATCATCCTTAATGCACTGTCAACTCTTCATCCTTCTCAAATAAAGATCCAAATTGATTCCATTTCAACTCCAACTCTTCCAAGAGCTTCATTTGACTAGAGATGAGCTAAATAAACCTAGTGTGCATCACAACTAGCTTCTCAACCTAACCAAGCTCAAGCTACTAGCCTAAACCCCCTTTAATAGTACGGCTAAAATAAAAACAAAGGACCTATCACTACAATGATCCATCCTCAACTCCTTGGATCATTTCTAAAGAACAAAGTCCTTAATCTTCAACAATAATACAAGCTTGCCTTCAAAGTCCATTAGGGCTCAACAAATAGCCCACATAACCAAACCATCATCGCGACCTAACTTGAACTTATGCAACATCAACAAAAAGTTAGTCCCGATAATTAAGTAAATCATTAATCACCAAAACACTAATTTGGGGCCTAGATGCTTACAATCTCCCCTTTTGGTGATTGATGACAACCAAACCAACACAAGTGATATAAAGGATTTTAAGTATATGACATAAGCAAAAGCAAGGCATATACTTGACATGATAAGCACATGAAAGCTTTGATCCAATATATAGAGAAATAATGAGAACATGATCAAGCAAATATCTCAAGTAGCATTGGATAAAGCATAAGTGAGCAGGATACAAGATAAGACAATGAGACACACATGCTCATAAGATAGCTCCACAAAATAACAAAGTCTCCCCTAAGTCTATGCATGATACATGATGATGCAAATAGTACTCATACAAGCATAGACTCAACCAAAAACACAAGCACCAATCTTACAAGCATAGTCTCAAACAACCAAACACTAGCACCAATCTTCCCTTTGACATCAAGCACACAAAAGGAAAAGGGCTGCCCAAAAGTCGAAGCGGCGTCGGACGCGTAGTCGCTATTATGGAGTGAACAACAGAACGGAGTCGCCACTGAGGATCATTGGTGGGAGAGCCTGAACAACAAGAGTGTGCATCGAGGAAGCAGGAGAAGAGGAGCTCTGGAAGAAAGATGCAGAGTCTGCTGAGACAGTTGAGGTTGGGAAGAATATGTAAAGGAACAGAGTGTCTAGAGCAAATGACTGGTGAAATCTTTCTCCTCTTCTTGATCAACAAAGAGCTCTATCTCGAGAAGAGGAATAGTCAAGAACACGCCAACTAAATCACTTGTAGAAGAAAAGGGAGCTGAAGAAATCAAAGAATCAACAAGTTGGTGAAGATCTGTGGGAGGCTGTGCACTTGGCGACTGAGTATCAAAGTGATCTGCTGCTGCCGAGACCGGTTGTCGCTGAAAAGAAGAGTGCGAATGAGTAGGCGACTGATTCGGTGCAGTGGGATCTACAGCTGCTGGTGAGACTGAGGCCGGTTGATGCTGAAAGGAAGAGTGTGTGTGAGCTGGTGACTGATTCTGAGCAGGAGGAGAAACATACGGATAAGGAATGAGCTTTTGGAGATCCTCATCTTTGCCACTAGGGCGACCAAGATTTGTAGCATCCTTGCCCTGTTTCTTAAGAAGCGACCGAACATCCTCCCAACAACAATTTAGTTGATCATTTAGTGTCCAAATAGCTCTAGTCAAGTTTTGTTGCTGAAGACGAATGTCACCACAAAAACTGATAAGAAAATTCCGAAGAGAAATATTTTCTTTGTGTTGCATTTCCAACCTCTTCTCAATGCGATCAAAGGCAGCTTTCGAACCAGAACTACTTGCCTCAGAATTATGAGTGCCAGATTTGAACTTCTTTGCTGGAGGGACTGCTGAAGGTAGATCATCAGCTGGATTAAAACTAGGATCACTGTCACCATCATCATCATCATCCAAATCAACATCTGAAAGTGGATCTCTAAAGTCAAATAATCCATGTGGCTCACGATGATCAAAAGGTAGAGGATCTTGATATATAGCATCATCGGCCCGAGGATCTAAAGGTGGAGGAGCAACCTATTTGCCTAAGGCGTTTATCCCGAGGAGACAAAGCTTTGTATGGAGCAAGAAATTTTGGATATCTATCATGAGTTAACTGAGGTATCCAACGGGCATTAAGAAACATCTTGACAACGTATGGAGCAAAAGGAAGCATGCGGTTGGTGGTTTTGATAGCATCCTGCATTTCTCCAACCATAAGGTCAATGAAATCTATCTCCATGTCATCCATCAAGTAAAAGAGCAACCACCCCATAAGAGCACTAATTTCCTCTCTAGATCCCTTCCTTGGCAAGATGGTATATCTAGTCACACACAAGGTAACAAAAGCCTCACGAGAAAGCTGTGCTTGAACCTTCCAATTAAAATCTTTTGCATCAAGATCAGTGTACATGTGTTGAATCAGCTCAAGTGAAGGGGGTACACCATCCGCATGACCTCTCGCCCGTATGAAAAGCACGATTGTGCAAAGAGTCGCCACCAAGAACAATACCAAGTAGGTCTCGACATCTCTTTGCGATCAAGCATGGCGCTCACTTCCAAACATGAATGAAATGTACTCGATTTTCAGGGATCCATAGAGTGGCATAGAATTGGAAAATAATGTTATCCAACCACCTCATTGGTTTAGTCTCAAGAAGGTCTGTGAGAGACACGAGTCATTGCAAAATGAGGACGAATATCTCGTGCCATTTGCATATTCATTAATAGTCATCCGATCAATCCATTTGTGATTACGGATTTTGTTCATCTCTCAAGAATGACAACAATATCTTTCGCACCATCGTCCAATACAAATCGGCCCCAACATCTGTGATCTTATCTCGCTTTTGAGGGAACCATTTGGACTCATCAACCTTCCTCACTTTTCTCATCTTGTCACCTTGTAAGTGGAGTAATCAATGAGAGCAAATCTTGCATTGCGATTTGGCTCAAGAGAGGGAAGAGCCACACCGATGAGAGATCCTCCAGACCTACTCGGGTCTGTTCTTCTTCCAAAGGTGTCGACTTAAAGTTGAGCGACCACGAGATGAAGGTGTAGCTGTCTCCTTGACCGAGTATGCATCAAGGCGATCGAGTGATGGCAATGCCTCATTGCCGAGGTCTAAGATCTTGTTGTGGAGGATCTGGACTTGCCTTCCTTTTGCCCTTGCCTTTGTCCATTTGGTCTTTCTTCATTGAACTCACAGATCAAGATTGCAGTGCAATGTTGAATCTCAACCAAGGAGAAAATAAGAGGTGAACCTCGAGAACCAATCCTTTCAAGCACAAATTATAGCGACCTCTGTAGCAACAACCAATCTCAAAGACAAACATCGATCGCCCATCGCCTTTATGAACTACCATCGATCGCCATCGCCTCGTGAACTACAAACCAACCACTACCCTGTGAAGCACAAACCGAACTAACACTAAGCAACAATCCACGACTTCAAGGTACACACTATGGCCTCGGCTCAAGAACAAGAAAGGACTTACTCAAGAGAGGAGAAGCGGCAAACCGCCGGAGCGAGGAAGACACCAAGGGCGGTGGAGGAGGTACACAATGCGGCCGACACCGAGCGTCCCTCGCGGAACCGAAGACAGCCGGTGAATGCGCGCGAGAGGGGGAGTCCGATTTGGTGGTCGCCGGTGACTGCGACGGGCCGTCGGCGAGAAATGTGGTGGAGGAGGCGGCGCTATCCCATGGCGCCGGGAGGAAGCGAATGGGGAACAAAGCGACCGCACTTTGATCGAGGACATAGGGATTTTGACCGAGTAGAGAGTTGGCAAAGAATAGAGAGGAGATCAAGGGCTAGGATTGAGCAACAAACTATCGATGGCCGTGATGAGAACCAAGAGAAGGGTAGGAATAAGTGGCATCCAATGGTTGGACTGATCAAGAAAGATCTAACGGATGAGAAACAAACCTTAAAGACGGCGAAGAATGAGAGCATCCGAACCATCCAAAGTGACTTAAAGGAGATCCATTGGTTCAGATAGAAATTAAGAGGGATAAGGAGTTAAACTTGAAGACCCTATGTAACAGATGATCCGATAGGAGCAGATTGTCCACATATCCATATGATCCGATCCTTTCGGATGATCCGAAACATTTGGGTAAGAAAAGAGGGTATTTTAAGCTGAGAATTTGTGTTCTCCCATGGTCCAAAATTGCAGCAATCAACATAAACACTTAATTGGACATGGTTAAACGATGAAAAAGATCTAGAACACCAACTTGAGACATTTTTGAAAAGATATTGCTATATGCATATAGTTTTTCAAAACACCTTTTTTTTTAAATACAAGTGAACCAAATGAATTTGGGTTTGGGATCTTTGGAAATGTATGGGCCTAATTTTGTGCCACCAAGAACCAAGAGATGGAAACATCCGGCTCAAGTGACTTAGACCCATGTTATGCTAGAAAGCTCACGGTTTAGCACATAATAGGGTTTTGGTAACTTTGTCAAACTTGTTTTTAAGATGTTGGCCAATATAAAGCATTTGAGAAATCACTTGACCAACCTTTTTCGTTTCAAGATAATTTTTTAAAAAATAGTTTTGGACATACGTTCTTTTTCAAGCAAATCAATTTTTCTTTTTATGATGAAACTTTTTGAAAAGCAAAACATTTAGAAAGCATTTGATACAATATAGTACATTTGCATGAGAAAAGCATTTTTCAAGATGCATCTAGCAAAGTATTGATTTGTTCACATTTAGGGTTGCAAGAATACATGAGAGGTATAATGCTCCCCCTTAATGTGATAATCCCATTTGAGCTCACAAAAACCGAAGCAACTAAAACACTCAAAACTTCAAACAACTAAACAAGCAAGGCAAATAGAACACACAAGACAATGACAATATATTACATGAGAAGTGAATATGATCATGCAATGTTAGAGGAATCTATGATATTTAACTCACTCCTCAACTTACAAAAGCGAGCCTCATCTAAGGGTTTGGTAAAAATATCCACAAGTTGATCCTCGGTTGGGACATGGCTTAGCACAATGTCACCTTTTGCAACATGATCCCTAAGGAAATGATGCCGGATATCAATGTGCTTTGTACGCGAGTGTTGAACCGGTTGTTTGCTATTTTACCGACTCTCATTGTCACACAATAGAGGCACACTTTTGAAGGAGATCCCATAGTCTAGAAGGGTTTGCTTCATGTACAATATTTGTGCACAACAACTACCCATGCAATGTATTCGCTTGGCGGTTGAGAGTGCAACCGAGTTTTGTTTCTTTGAAGCCCATGAGACAAGGGATCTACCTAGCATATGACATCCCCCAAGTGCTTTTACGGTCAATTTTACACCCAAAGATAATCGAGTCCGAATAGCCAAGCAACTCGAATTTTGCACCTTTGGGATACCACAAACCAATGCTAGGGGTGTGTTTTAAATATCTAAGAATTCTCTTAACGCAACAAGATGCAATTCTTTAGGGAAGCTTGAAATCTAGCACACATACAAACACTAAACATGATATCGGGCCTAGATGCGGTAAGGTAAAGCAAGCTACCAATCATTGATCTATATAGTTTTTGATCAATCGGGTACCTCCCACATCTAAGTCAAGATGTGTGTTTGTAGCCATAGGAGTTTTGATAGGCTTTGCATCTTTCATTTCAAAGCGCTTGAGGAGGTCCATAATATATTTTTCTTGAGAGATGAATGTGCCCTCCTTCAATTGTTTGACTTGAAATCCAAGGAAGAAGCTCAATTCTCCTATCATAGACATTTCAAACTCTCTAGACATCATCTCACCAAATTCCTTGCAAAATTCTTGATTAGTTGATCCAAAATAATATCATCAACATATACTTGACAAATGAAGAAATGATCATCAAAATGCTTAATAAACAAGGTAGAATCAATTCTCCGATTTTGAAGCCCTTAGCAAGTAGAAAGTTTCTAAGGCGCTCATACCAAGCTCTTGGCGCTTGCTTAAGCCCATATAGCGCCTTAGATAACTTATAGACATGGTTTGGGTGTTTAGTGTCTTCAAACCCGGGAGGTTGTTCTACAAACACTAGTTCCGAAATAACACCATTTAAGAATGCGGATTTAACATCCATTTGATATAGCTTGATATTAAAACATGATGCAAAAGCTAAAAGGATACGAATGGCTTCGAGTCTTGCTACCGGAGCGAAAGTCTCTCCAAAGTCAAGTCCTTCAACTTGGGAGAACCCTTGAGCAACTAGTCTTGCCTTGTTGCGGACCACCACTCCATGTTCATCTTGTTTGTTACGGAAAATCCACTTTGTGCCAATGACATTTTGATTTCGGGGACGTTCCACCAATGTCCATACTTCATTATGGGTGAAGTTGTTTAATTCTTCATGCATTGCATTTACCCAATCTGCGTCACTAAGTGCTTGATCTACATTAGTGGGTTCCAAACAAGACACAAAAGAGTAATGTTCACAAAAGATGCTAGACGAGAGCGAGTTTGAACTCCTTAGTAACATCCCCAAGATTTGATCAATGGGATGGTCTTTGGCAATGGTGTGATGACTCCTAACTTGAGGTAAGGAGAAGGTGCAATATCCTCATCATCTTTATTTGCTTCATCTTCATCAACTTGAGGTGCCATTGATGATGAGGTTGAGCTTCGACTTGTACCTCTTGATCATTCTCCTTTGGCTTGATATCACCAAGAGACATATTCTTCATTGCACTTCTTAGGCCTTCATTACCTACATCATCAAGATTTTCATGCTCTCCTTGAGAGCCATTAGATTCATCAAATTCTACATCATAAGTCTCCTCAACAAGTCCAGTGGCATTGTTGAAGACACGATAAGCTTTTGAATTTGAGGAGTAGCCTAAGAGAAACCCGATGTCACATCGCCTTTGGAACTTTCCAAGATGAGTGCGCTTTTTGTAAATGTAGCATTTGCATCCAAACACTCTAAAGTAGGAGATATTCGGTCTTCTCCCTACTAAGAGCTCATATGATGTCTTCTTTAAGAGCGGTGGAGATAGAGCAGGTTGATAGCATGACAAGATCGTTGATGGCCTCCGCCCAAAACCGATCCGAAGTACCATACTCATCAAGCATAGTCCTCGACATTTCAATCAAAGTCCTATTCTTCCGCTCAACAATTCCATTTTGTTGAGGTGTGTAAGTAGCGGAAAGCTCATGCTTAATACCTATCTCATCACAATAATCTTCAATGTTAGTATTTTTAAACTCGGTTCCATTGTCACTACGGATTTTTTTAATTGGAGTTTCAAATTCATTTTGGGCCCTTTTTGCAAACCTTTTGAAAATACGGAGGCTTCGGACTTGTCTTGTAGAAAGAACACCCAAGTAAACCTTGAGAAATCGTCCACAACGACTAAACAATAAGAATTGCCCCCGATGCTCTTATAAGATGTTGGGCCAAACAAATCCATATGTAAGAGCTCTAGCGGTCTCGAGGTGGACAAAAAATTCTTTGTGGGATGAGAGTTTGCCACTTGCTTGCCGGCTTGACAAGCACTACATAACTTATCCTTCTCAAATCTCACATCCTTTAAGCCCACAACCAAACCGTTTTTGAAAAGCCTTTTCAAAGTAGACATCCCCACATGTCCAAGACGGCGGTGCCAAAGCCAACCAAGTGAAACTTTAGCAAGTAAGCACGTCGAGATGCACGAAGCATTAGAGGAGAAGTCCACAAGGTAAAGATTTTGAAAACGAAAGCCTTTGAAGATCAAACTTTGGTCATTTTTGTTTAAAACCAACACACCTTCTTCCTAAAAGAGACAATGGAACCCTAAATCACAAAGTTGAGCAGCGGAAAGTAAATTAAAGTTTAGGGATTCAACCAATAGAACGTTGGAGATTGAATGATCATTTGAGATTGCCACCTTTCCTTGTCCAATTGCTTTACTCTTGCTATTATCACCAAAAGTTATCTTGTTGCTTGAGTCCACACTTTCTTCTAAGGAGGTGAACATCCGCGAGTTTCCGGTCATGTGTTGAGTACATCCACTATCAATCACCCAATGCCGGCCTCCGGTCTTGTAGTTCACCTACAAAAATAGAGATCAAGTCTTTGCTTTAGGTACCCAAATCTTTTTGGGTCCTTTTGGATTAGTGCATAGGGACTTAGGCACCCAAATGGCCTTCTAATTTTCATTAAGTATTGGAACACCTATGAACTTAGCAACAAATGTACCATCCTTGCCCTTTTGGAGCAAGTAGTGAGAGTCGTAGATGAAACTTTTGGTAGAAGCATTCTTAAACGAAGAGGCCAATGGACATGCAACGGCTTATGGCCTTCACCATGACACTTGTAGCAAAATAGCCCTCCTTCACTTAACTTCGTCTTGGGTCTTATCCAACCACCTCCCTTGGGTACAACCTTTGGGACGATCCCAATCCTTCCTTACCCAAGGAGAACCTTTGCTCCCCAAGAATCCGATCGAGAGTGGCACTTCCTTGATAGCACTTTGCTAGGCCCTTGTTAAGCATATCCACTTTAGCTTTAAGCTCCAAGTTTTCCTTCACAAGGTTAGTGGCACACAAGCAACACCACAAGAAGGAATATTGCAAGTAGGACTAGCATCTACTTTAGAAGAGCATGGCATAGAAATTAAATCATTACAAGAAGTAGAGCTATCGACCATGACGGAAGCATTGCATGCTTGAGTGACAATTTGTTGAGGATAGAGATCACATGCAATACCCCTATCAACCTTGGTCACGACAAAGTCCTTGTTAAGGAGAGAATCATGTTCAAGCTCAAGTTCTTCATATTTGGCAAGAACTTCCTCAAATTCGGTGCTAAGTGAAGTGTGTATTTTTTTGAGCACTTTGAACTTTTGCTTCTCCTTACCAAGAGCGAATTGAGCTCTTCAATGATTTCAACAAGCTCATCATATGAGGGAAGAGAGTCATGTACCTTCTCATCATGCGTTGCCATGAAGCAAAATGGTGAGGTTGGAGGTGGTGGAGTGGACTCAGTGAGAGCAAGTCCCGCAAGGCCTTTTGGTGGTGTTAGACCATCATCTTCATCACTTGAGTCAACCTCGGAGCTTTCCTCATCGGTAATCCATTTTCCAATGTAAGCTTCCTCCTTTCCATTTCGATTTAGCTTCTTGAATCTTATCTTCTTACCATCTTGCTTCTTCTTGCCCTTGTATGTGTCCTTGTTCTTCTTCTTCTTCTTCTCACATCTTGCAAGCAATGTGGCCCTTCTCATTGCACTCATAGCATATGGTGTTGGCAAAAGGGTTCTTCTTGTTCGACAAATAGTTTGATGAAGATCTTCTTCTCTTGTCAAAGTCTACCCCTTATCATTTATCTTCTTGAGAAGGCGCCTTGTCTTCTTCATGAGCAAGACCATGTCATCGAGTCCTCTGACTCATCATCTTCAACATGATTACTATCATCTTCCTCATGATCTCCTTTGACCTTGAGAGCAATGTTCTTTTTGCTTGTAGGAGACTCTTCATACTCCTTCAAGAAAAGCTCATGTGCAAGTGAGCCTTCCCAAAAGAGCGATTGGTGTCAATGAGTTCAAATCTCCATTTGTGAGTAGCACCACAAGCGCCTTGTATTCCTTGGGCAAAACCCTAAGCATTCTTCTCACAATTTCAAGGTTAGTAAGAGTTAATCCAAGACCCTTCAATTCATTCACAATACTATTCATGCGAGAGAACATTTCATTAGCCGTCTCATGAGGTCGCATCACAAAATAGTCGAATTGCTCTTTAAGAACATACATTTTGCCTCTCGCACATTTGATGTGCCCTCGTGAATCTCACGAAGAGTAGTCCAAATCTCATGAGCCGTGCTAAGATTGCTAACACGGTTGAAGACTTCAAGACTAAGAGAGCCAAAAAGTGCATTCTTTGCTTGGGCGTTGTATTGAAGGTTTTTTACTTCCACATCCGTGGGTGCAAGTGGATTGCGTGAGCAAAGAAACCATATTCAACCACACGCCAAACGCCCAAGCTCATAGCCTCAAGGTAACAACCCATACGAACTTTCCAATAGGAATAATTTGTGCCATCAAAAGTGGAGCCCTACCAACATTCACACCCTCACCCGACATCTTTACTCAAGGCGGTAAAGCCCTAATTGAGCAACCTTGCTCTGATACCAATTGAAGTGGATCGAATGCCCAAGAGGGGGGGTGAATTGGGAATCTTTTTTTTAAGAACAATTAAAAGACTAAACAGTTCTAACAAAAACTATGTGTCTATGGATGCTAGTGTGGACAAACAACTCCTACACAATTCTAGAGAAGTTTAAAACAGTGCAAGAAAGTAAATGCGTAAATGTAAAAGAGACAAGAGACACAACCAATTTTTTACCGAGGTCTCGGAGATTCGGCGATCTCCCCTACTCCTCGTTGGAGCACTCTCGCAAGAGTGTTGCTCCGACTTGAAACCTAGCAAGGTATCAAGCCATTCACTTGTGGTAGTCCTTCTCCTCTCCGGATGGGTGGACTCCAAACCTTCACAACCTTCCCGGTGCCTTCCACAAGCTCCTCCTTAGAAGGTCACCAAGAACCACGCCTCCAAGCCGTCTAGGAGACGCCGATCTCCAAAGGTAACAAGCCTAGACCATCACTTGAACTTAGAAAGATCAAGCAACTAGAGTGATGCACACTAAGCCTATGCTACCTCTCAAAATCTCTCAAAATATGCTCATAAATGATCTTGGGTGTCCTTGATCTTCCCTTGGTATTAGATGTTACTGTAGAGTGGCCAAGAGAGCTTACAATCACGTCCATGAACAGTATTTATAGCCTCCTCAAAGAAACTAGCCGTTAAACGTACTATCCAGAAAAAATCAGCACATTCCGGATCATCCGGAAGCCTTCCGAATCATCCTGAAGCCCAAAATCCAACGGTCACAAAACTAGCCGTTAAAGGCTTAAGTATCATCCGAAAGCTTGCAGATCATCCTTACATCCGGATCATCCTTTCCTTCCGGATCATTCATAAAGTACTCAGGTTTTCAGCTCATCCAAAAATACCTCTCTGGATCAATGATCCGCTTGATAGTCCGATAGCATCCGGATCATCCGGAAGGCCTTGTCAAAATGCAACCGATCTTGGTCTAATGATCCGCTTGATGCTCCGTTAGCTTGCGGATCATCCGGAAGGTATATGTCCAATTTAAAATCGGTACTGGTCCAATGATCCGCTTGATGCTCCGTTAGCTTGCGGATCATCCGGAAGGCATTGTCAAAACTGAATTCGCTGCTGTTCCAATGATCCGCTTGATGCTCCCTTAGCTTGCGGATCATCGGAAGGCATGAATTTTCAGCAAAACGCTCTTGGTCCAATGATCCGTTAGCTCTTGAATCATCCGCAAGGTCTTAGTCATTTTTCACCATAGAAAAACAGCCTTCGCCCAATGATCCGTTAGCTTCCGAATCATCCTTAATGCAATCTATCAACTCTTCATCCTTCTCAAATAAAGATCCAAATTGATTCCATTTCAACTCCAACTCTTCCAAGAGCTTCATTTGACTAGAGATGAGCTAAATAAACCTAGTGTGCATCACAACTAGCTTCTCAACCTAACCAAGCTCAAGCTACTAGCCTAAACCCCTTTAATAGTACGGCTAAAATAAAACAAAGGACCTATCACTACAATGATCCATCCTCAACTCCTTGGATCATTTCTAAAGAACAAAGTCCTTAATCTTCAACAATAATACAAGCTTGCCTTCAAAGTCCATTAGGGCTCAACAAATAGCCCACATAACCAAACCATCATCGCGACCTAACTTGAACTTATGCAACATCAACAAAAGTTAGTCCCGATAATTAAGTCGCTCATTAATCACCAAAACACGAATTTGGGGCCTAGATGCTTACAAAGGTCTTTGATTCAAGAAGGTAAGCTTGTTGCATATTTCAACGAAAAAATTAAGTGGGCCAAGTCTAAATTATTCTACTTATGACAAGGAATTGTATGCTTTAGTTTGTATGCTTGAAACTTGGCAACATTATTTATGGCCCAAAGAGTTTGTTATCTATTACGACCATGAATCATTTGAAACATATTAGAAATCAAGCTAAACTAAATAAATGACATGCTAAATGGGTAGAATTTATTGAGTCATTTCCATACATCATAAAACATAAGAAAGTTAAAGACAATGTGATTCTTGATCTGTTGTCTAGACGCTATACCATGTTATCTCTAACTTGATCATAAGACTTTTGGTTTGGAAATGATTAAGGAATTATATGCTGATCATTTGGAATTTAAAGAAGTGCTTGATAATTGTAAGGATGAAAAAACATGGAACAAGTACGTGCTAAATGACGGTTTGATCTATCGTTCTAACAAGCTATGCATTCCAGCTAGCTCCGTGATGAACCACGAAGGTCCTATTATGGCCCGATCTTTCAATGAGAAGGTAAGTTTGGTAGTAGTCGCTCAACTCTCACGATCCTAGCTACGAACTCGTAAGGCTCGAAACCACGCAATCGCTGAACTGCTCGACAAGTCATTATCAACTATGCACGAATAACTGGATGACCTGATCATGAAGATCAATTCCTGCATACATCGAAGAAGCACACAAGGACAAGATAGATAAGCAATCTGAAATTACGAATAGAAATTGAAATTGTATTGATAAGTGGGGTTCCGAAGAACAATATCGCTGTTGATCTCGCCGAACAAGAGGACAAAGTATAAAGTAGCAAAGCTAAACTTCAATCAACAAAACCCAAGGAACTAGAGGGGGCGACGGCCACTATTTATAGGAGAAGGGAGGGTGGTGGCACTGTTCACGTGTGAACAGTACCACATGAACAGTACAAAACCCTAGGGTTACAAGGCCCATGGGCCCAAGTGGAGGTGGCACAAAGACCGTTTTGTCTCGGCTCGTAAATAGTGCTGGATTGTTTTGGTTATTGCGGTGCACTCAAAAGGAATTTGGAGGTAAGACTAGATCCGTTGGAAATAGGATGAGATAAGCTTTCCATCAAGTACTCGTGGACCTTCAACGGACTCCGTATGTGAAAGTTATGCATGATTTAAGCTGGTGCTGTCAGGCTGACTCCGAATTGATCTGGTATTGAAATTCAGTCGACCTGGACTTGTTGTAGTAGTAGTGGTACTCCCCTTACCTTTGTTCCTGAGTATAATAACATCACAAGACTTAGGTAGCAATCCATCTTCAATGGAACAATTATGAACTCCTAGAAACGATGTTACCTAATAATTTAGTTGGTGAGCATGTGCTCTAGTAATTGGTCCTTGCATATCAAGTTGAAGATTAGAAGTAGTAGGTATGGGTGTATCAGTGGAAGGAATGTCCTCATCATCCTCCCCTTCTTGAATTGGAGTCGTCCTCGACTCAAGATCATCTTCTTCTCCCAATTAAGTATGGCTTCAAATCTGCAATGTTAAATATGGGACTAACCCCAAAGTCTACAGGTAGATCAAGCTTATATGCATTATCATTAATCTTTTGTAACACTTTAAAAGGACCATCAGTTTTGGACATCAATTTTGATTTTCTCAAGTCAGGGAACCTATCTTTGTGTAAATGCAACCAAACAAGATCTCCAGGTTCAAATGTTATTTCTTTTCTACCCTAACTACCCGCAAGTTTATATTGTGCGTTCATTCGCTCTATATTCTCTTTAGTTGTCTCATGCATCTTCAGAATCAATTCAGCACGTCGTAGCATCACTATTTACCTTTTCCGAAGATGGTAGAGGTAATAAATCAATAGGAGCGTGAGGAATAAATCATATACTACCTGAAAAGGACACATTTTTGTGGTTGAATGTTGCGAACGGTTGTAAGCAATCTCCACATGAGGTAAGCATTCTTCCCACATCTTCAAATTCTTCTTCAAAACAGCCCTCAACATAGTGGACAATGTCCGGTTGACAACTTCAGTTTGTCCATCTGTTTGGGGATGACATGTAGTAGAAAACAGCAACTTTGTCCCCAATTTAGCCCATAGTGTCCTCCAAAAGTGACTCAAAAACTTCATATCATGATCAGACACAATTGTATTGGGCACTCCATGTAGTTGAACAATTTCTTTGAAAAATAACTCAGAACAATTGTAGCATCATCGCTCTTATGACAAGGTATGAAATGCGCCATCTTCAAAAACCTATCCACAACAACAAAAATACTATCCCTCCCCCTCTTTGTTCTAGGCAGTCCAAAAACAAAATCCATAGAAATATCTTCCCAAGGCACGCTTAGGAACAAGAAGAGGCATATATAAACCATGTGGATTCACTACTACAAAAAGGCTAATACTAGATGCCTCATCACGCATTTGTTGCCCAAAGCCATCTTTATTACATGCAATCACGCATTTATTTTGGTTTTGCTACCATCTCGTATTCAGCTACGCTAAAAATCGTATTTGAAGAGGTAATATCATAGACGGTTCATGTTGAAAACAATTTGTGAAGTATCATAGACGGTTCTGAACAAGAACAATTTGTGATATTACTAAGTATCACAGACGGTTTCAACAAACAACCGTCTGTGATGCTTCATAGATGGTTTTAATAATGAACTGTCTGTGATATGAGACTATATCACGGACGGTTCCATTGTGGAACTGTCTGTGATAAGTATCACTGACGGTTCCATAATAGAACAGAGTGTGATAAGTCTCTTTATTAGTAGGAGCCCGCTAGGGTTTGTGCTCTAACTCGTCACTCTCCTCCCCACCCGAGTGACCCCGTCGCCGACGCCGCCATGCATTCTTCTTGTCGCCGACGGTTGTGACACCACGGTTCACTGAACAAGACACTTGTATGATAAGAGTGCTCACCGTTGTGCCACAGCTACGGTGACGCTGTGCGCCTTCCCCTCTTCCTCCTCCCCGGCTATCTCTCCATCGGTGATGTCGAGGTAAGATAGATCTATCACCTATTGGTTTGTGTTGTTGGTATTCATGTGAACCGAGCTCCTCCTCCCTCTCACCGCTAGCTCCCGCACCTCCGGATCAAGCTCCCTCCTCCCTGTGCCACCGGATCAAGCTCCCAGTCCCCCCTCGCCGTGTCGGCCGGCCCTCCTCCTCCCTACACCGCAACTCCATCTCTCCTCTCGCTGCTGGCTCGCCAGCGCCACCTCGGACCTCCCTCGCGCCTCCAACCTCTCGGCTCTAGCTCCCACTAATGCGTAATTCCCTTCTTGTCTTCTTGATGTTGTCTCGTTGTTGGTTGATCTTGTGGTGATGGCGAGAAGTACTATAAATGTGTAATACATACATGTAGAGAAGTAGAGAAATCATAAATATAAATGAATGCAATGATCATGCGGATGCTTGTTGGCTAGTGACACCTTGCTAGCTATTGAACCGCTCAATGATGTTAATAGTCTTATGCTGAAATTGAATTGATAATTAGTTCATATTAATAGTCCCTTGCTCTATTTGTAAACCGAGGGCTATTGGTGTATGTGCATTCTATGCATCTTGCTTAGTTCATCTTTGTGGGTTGATTGACAAAAATGAATGGTGATGGTGGGTTTGGTTAATGCTCTCGATGGATCTTGATGGTTATTGATGCCAGGTTCTAGCTTTGTGCTTGGTTGGCTTACATTGGATGTGGTTCAGATGGGGCTTGGCTGCAATTAACTTTTCAAATTTGTAAAGGTTAGGCTTGGTGTGTATTGTATTCGAAAACAAGACCAAATGAGTCAAAAACTACTACAACACCTCTTCACCTGTCTCTCGCCATTCATTTCACCTTTGTTTGTGTAACTGTGTTCATGCCAGTCGAGTTCTCCTACCTTGCGTCCCAGGTACATCCTACCATTCCATTCATAATATCTCTTCTCTATAAAGTCTCCAAGCAGTGGCTGCTTGTGCCATTAAAACCGGCTTCACATATATATTATATATATATTGTTCGTGATCCCTCGACCACTTTGGAATTAGTCCACCTGACATGAGAAGGATGAGATAGTAGCCCAGGCAATTTCATTGAGCATTTAATTAGATGCAAGGAGGCGTCGGGACTATGTTAAACCCAACGAGAACACTATTAGCAACCAGCAACAAGTTGAGAAGTTGAGAATTCTTTTGAAATGTGAGAATGGTTTCTTGGTGTTCTTGTTGGGTTTAAAACGATTACATGCTCAAGAATGGTTGGTTGTCGATACATGATGCCACTTTCCAATGTAATATTAGCAAGGCCCACGCTACTTTCTCGAACATAGCGACGCCTAATTACCTATTGACAACATCCGTAAGTGGATGTCCCGACGATCTCCTTGCATCCATACTTTTAAACTTGCATGGGCTCGGCGAAGTTGCTCGTGGCTACTGTCTCATCCTTCTCATGCTGCGTGGATGACCCCCCGAAAGTGGCTGATGGACTTATATGATGCCGATTTTAATGGCACAAGCAGCTACTGCTTAGAGGCTTTATACAGAAAAGTCATCATAGACGGTTTCAGCCACAAACCGTCTGTGATAGTTGCCTATCACAAACGGTTCTCAGTTAATAACTGTCTGTGATAGTATGCATCACAAACGGTTCTCAGATAATAACCGTCTATGATAGTATGCATCAAAGACGGTTTGAAAACCATCTGTGATGACCTTGTGTCATCACTGACCCATAAACTCAAACGGCTCACGAAACCGTTTGTGATGACGTTTTTGAACCGTCTGTGAAGACCTTTTCTGTAGTAGTGATTAAGACGCGACTTAGCTTTGTGGCATGTGGTGCAGCGAGATACATAGCGCTCAATGTTGCGCTTCAACTTAGGCCAATAGACGTGATTGGTCAAAACATCCTCGGTCTTCTTGACACCAAAATGTCCCATGAGTCCCCCTCCATGCGCCTCCTATAACAACAAAAGATGAACGGAGCTACCTAAAATGCATAGCTTGTTAGCACGAAACAAAAATCCATCATTCACAACAAATTTATTCCAACTTTTGCCTCCTTTACAATTCTGAAATATATCTGTAAAATCATCATCATGCACATATTGCTCTTTAATTGTCTCTAAACCAAAAATTCTAAAATCAAGTTGAGATAACATGGTATAACGACAAGATAAAGTATCAGTAATAACATTATCCTTTCCTTTCTTGTGTTTAATGACATATGGAAACGATTCAATGAACTCAATCCATTTAGCATGTCTACGGTTTAGATTTGATTGACTACTTAATGTGCTTTAATGATTCATGATCGAATATATAACAAATTCTTTGGACCATAAATAATGTTGCCATATCTCCAATGTCCAGAACTAAAGCATATAATTCCTTATCATAAGTACAATAATTTAGACTAGGCCCACTTAATTTCTCGATGAAATATGCAACAAAGTTTACCTTCTTAAATAAGCACACCTCTAAGTCCAATTCCACTAGCATCACATTCAAGCTCAAAAGTCTTACCAAAATTAGGAAGTTGGAGAACTGTGCATGTGTAAGCTTTTCTTTCAAAATCTGAAATGATTGTTCTTGTGTAGGGCCCCATATAAAAGGAACACCTTTCTTCGTAAGCTCATTCATTGGTGCGGTAATGGTGCTAAAATCTTTGACAAAGCGCCGATAAAATCTAGCAAGCCCGAGAAAACTCCGCACTTGTGTGACCGTGTTAGAGTCGACCAACTCAGACTGCCTTTGATCTTGGCTTGATCAACCTCAATACCTCGTGGAGTAACAACATAGCCAAGAAATGATACTCGATCGGTGCAAAAGGTGTACTTCTCAAGGTTACTAAACAAACGTGCATCACGAGAGCATTAAAAACAACACACAAGTGTTCAAGATGTGTCTCTAATGGTTTGCTATAGATCAATATGTCATCAAAGTATACCACTACAAATTTTCCTATGAAAGCACGCAAAACTTCATTCATTAATCTTATAAAAGTACTAGGTGCATTAGTTAACCCAAAATGCATCACTAGCCACTCATATATGCCAACTTAGTTTTGAATGTTGTTTTCCATTCATCGCCTAACTGCATGCGAATTTGATGATATCCACTACGCAAATCAACTTTAGAGAACATAGTAGGGCCACTTAATTCATCAAGTATATCATCTAGCCTAGGAATAGGATGACGATATCGAATAGTAATATTAATGATAGATCTACAACAACACACATACGCCATGATCCATCTTTCTTAGGTACCAAAATCATCGACAAAGACAAGGACTAAGGCTTTACAGACGCATTCTTTGTCAAGCAAGTCTTGCACTTGACGCTGAATTTTCTTAGTCTCTTCGGATTGGTTCTATATGGTGCACTGCAGTTGGGAAGCGAGCCACCTGAAATTAAATCGCTTTGATGCTCAATCCCCGAATTAGAGACAGCCCTAGGGTATGTCACATGGAAACACATCAGCAAACTCTTGCAAAATGTGAGCAAAAGTAGAGGCAAAGAAGGAGGCATATCCTCAAAAGAAAACAAGGCTTTTTTGCACACTAAAGCATAGCAATCAGATTTGTTATCCGCCATCTCACAAATATTAGACTTAGTAGCAAGTAAAATAGAACCTTTCAATTTAATTTCACCTTTGCTAGCACTGTGTTCTTTCTTCTTGGTGCACAAATTCTTTAGCTACAATCTGATTTTCACTTTTTCTACTATCCTTTTCTCTATTAGCTCTCTCTAATTCATCCTTTAAAATACTTTCAGAGACATGGGCAAAGAAAGTGATTCTCTTTTCTTTAAACATGAGAGTATATTTATTAGTCCTACCATGATGCAATCAGATCTCTATCATATTGCCAAGGTCTACCTAACAACAAAAAAATGCTTGCATAGGTACTACATTGCAATCAGCATAATCATGATAAGAACCAATAGAAAATATACTCACAATGCGAGTTACCTTTAGCTTACCACAATTGTTGAACCATTGAATGTAATATGGACGAGGGTGTGTTGTGTGGTCAATGCAAGCTTCTCAACCATGTCCATGCTCGCCAAATTGTTGCAACTTCCTCCATCAATGATCACACGACATGAATGCTCTTGATGACAAAATTTGTTTGGAATAGATTGTGGCATTGATTCCGCCAAAGACGCTCCATTTGTGCACTAAGTACACGCTTCACTATAAGGCTTAAATACTTATCTGAAATCTCAAAGACCATATTGTTCCTTGTCTCGCTTCAGATTCTTGGTCATCACTTATGGGTCATTGTAAGCATAGCATATTCTTCCTCAATATCACCAAATGAAGTATACTCACCATTATCCTTTATCAAGAGCTCGCTTGCTAGGGCAATCCAAGATCATGTGTCCATAGCCCTTGCAGCGATGGCGGTGCAGGTTTCTCGTGTTTCACTGCTGAAGCAACCGAAGATGAACTTTGTGCAAGGGCTTGTACCATGATCTTGCTCATTTCCGGTCTTGGCGTGATGGGGTAGTGGAAGTAGATGGATGTCATTACTGTTGGTGGAGTTCAGAGGTGTAGTTTTTCAGCTAGAGGAGTAAATGGTGCTCTTGATTGCCCTTGAGTTGTGCAAACAGTAAAAGAACCTACAAAATTTACTTTGTTTCTAGATTGACGCCCTCAGACTTCTCTCTCAAATTTTTACAAGCAAAATAAAACAAGCGAGTAATAGAATTGTATTCTTTATAGTTAAGTATTTTCTGAATTTCATGTTTTAAACCTCCCAAAAATCTAGTCATCTTAGTATCTTCAGTTTCTTCTAAACCACACCGCAACAAACTAGTTTGCAATTCTTGATAATAATCCTCTACAAAACTACTACCTTATCTTAAGTGTTGCAATTTATTAAGCAAATCATGAGAATAATATGAAGGTACAAATCTATGCCTTATTGCTCTCTTCAAAGCATTCCATGTTCTAGGTATGTTTTGATTAGTATGACAATATTCACTCCACCAAATATATGCAAAATCGAAAACTCACTAGTAGCGTATTTCGACTTTCTTATCTTCGTGAATTCATGACAAGCAAAATTTTGTTCTACAAGAAGATCCCATGTGAGATAAGCATCAAGATCATATTTTCTAGCAAAAGGAGGCATAGTGAATTTAATTTTACCAAAAGCATCATTATGGTCACGCACCTCACGCTGATTTCTTCCCATACCTTGATGATTG
The DNA here is from genome assembly GCA_036346405.1 of Phyllostachys edulis. NCBI lineage: Eukaryota > Viridiplantae > Streptophyta > Magnoliopsida > Poales > Poaceae > Phyllostachys > Phyllostachys edulis. The sequence goes on from JAYEVD010000608.1 coordinate 68,771, forward strand.
TGACGGGCCGACGATGGTTGCGATTATTGTGAACATTGACTCCATCACCTCCATATCGCCAGCAGTAGTTGTTCACGCCTTCTTCTTCGATTCCACCTCATCCGCCCAAGAGCAGCAAGCAGTGGTGTCAGTAGGAGGATCCTCCACTCTTGGCTCATGATCATGGGTCCCGGTTTTAGCAAGTGGTCGATGTTCGAGGAGCACAACACATGTGTGGAGTGCCGCTAGGTTGTCATTGATCTTATCCAAGGCATCATAACACTCTCATCGAGCGAGTGCTCAATGTGCCGCACGAGCTCTCTCATGTGAGGTGTGAAAGATACCTCACTAGTGTGCCCCAAAGAGTGGTCATTATTGTTTCCACTATGTGTAGATCCGCAGACCTCGCCATCGTTAGTAGAGAACAAAGAACAAATCACAGCAGTATATGTCCCTATCAACTACTAGGTTCGCATTTCCATAGGTGCTCTCTCACAATGCCTTACCAAGTTATTACAAGTTCTACCAATGCAAAGAAAGAAGTGGTTTAACCGGTGGCTAGTTCGTGATATTCTCACTTGCGATTATCCCAATGATTGTAAGGAACTAACCTCGCCGAAGTTAGTAGGAAGTGGAGTTCGAAGGCTTCAATATGGTAGCAAGGATCAACAATAATCAAATCAGTTAATGCAAGTTAAAAAATTGTTCAAAGTACTAGTCAATGTTGCTGATCCTAGCATAATCAAAGTCTTACTAAGAGATGTGTATGTACACACACGCAAAGATAAATGTGACTTGATGTAAGCAATGGAAAACCTCACAACAAGTGCTAGAAGAGACGCTAACCAACTACTCAAACTTTTTGTAGGGGCACAAGATTGTTCACGTGATGTAGAGCGTAAAAGGAATAACGCAACAGAAACATCCCTCTAGTTCAAGCAGTAAAACAACAATTAGTCTCAAGAGATGGAAAAGCAAAGTTTTATATGGCATATATATGCTTGTTTGAAAGGTTTTGACGAGATATACAACTTGCGCTTGAGGCGAACCCCAAATTACGAAGGAAGGCCGAAAGAATCGGCAAAAACATAAACCAAAAACTTGCGACGCTAATTCGAGGTCAAGATGGCCAATTTTGGGGTCTTAGAAGGTGAATAGTGCAATTTGGTAATTTTATTGATGCACTTCATATATGCAAAAGTTATGCCCGTTTTATCAAGGTGTCTCGAAATGGACTTGAAATCGTTTGGCCACAAATTGAAACTCGCTATAAGTTTTGATCCCTTGGGCCAAACGTGCTCAAATTTTTGAGGTAGCTTTTGGACATATGCAAAAGGACTCGCCAATTTTCACTAATTTTGGCGAAAGTTTGATGGCCTTTCAATTTTTCAGAAGATAAACTCGCTTTCTCTTTTGTGTCGCTTTGTTTTGTTTTCCTCTCATTTTTTTTTTTTTCCTCTGCTTTTTTTTTCAACCCAAAAACAAAAACAAACTTTCCTTTTTTTTCTTTCAACACAACTGAAATCAACTGAGAAACCGAATGAAAACTCTTTCCTTGCTCCTTCTTCTGCAAACCGAAGCCAACTTTCCACCAAAACCTAATGCACTTCGGCACAACCAAATTGGTTATAGATGCTGGGTGTCGTGGCGCAAAAGAACAAATGACGATAGGGTATGGCGCGAGAGTGATTGCCGCGCCGCAATTTGTGGAGGCGGCGCAGGGATGGTAGCGAATGGTTTGGCGCGGCAGAAGATGGAGTTGCGCGTAGGCGACACCAAGCAAGCCGAGCTATGGCGCAGGAGATGGTTCTGTTGTCGTGGCATGGAGCAAGATGGCCAGGTGATGGTGAACTGTGGCAAGAGAGCAAACACAGATGCAAACCAGACAGCGATGAACTAGACTCCAACTAAACTAGAATTCAAAGAATTGACAAGACGATGCAACCAAAAATTCAACTAGCAAAAACTAAAAAAAAAAAATTACAAAGGCACAGATTGGTTTGGACGATGAACTACACCTATATTTTTTTTTGATTTTTGTGGCTTTGTGGACTGTAGGAAAATTTTTTCTCACCGATGAACTGTAACTCTGATACCACTTGATGAACCATGAAGGTCCTGTTCTGGCCTGATCTTTCGATGAGAAGGTAAGTTCAGTAGTAGTCGCCAAATCTCACAATCCTAGCTATGAACTCACAAGGCTCGAAATTACGCAATTACTAAACTGCTCGACAAGTCATTATCAATCATGCACGAATACCCAATGACTCGATAACTAAGATCAATTCTCGTGATACAATCAAGAAGCACGCAAGAACAAGATAGATAAGCAATCTGAAATTGCAAATAGGAATTGAAATTGTATTGATAAGTGGGGTTCAAGAACAATGTTGTTTGTGATCTCACCGAACAAGAGGACAAAGTATAAAGTAGCAAAGCTAAACTTCAATCAACAACACCCAAGGAACTAGAGGGGCGTGGCCACTATGTATAGTAGAAAGGACTGCGGTGGCACTGCTCATGTGAATAGTACCAAACCCTAGGGTTACAAGGCCCATGAGCCCAAGTGGAGGTAAGTGACTAGGAATGTAATGCAACTCAACATAGTTAGCATTAGGTAAGTGACTCAATGGCATCATTTGTAAGATTAACTCAATGGTATCACTGTAAGATTAACAAATCAACAAATCAGTACTTCAGTAATCAATGATATTACTGCAAGATTAACAAATCAGTACTGCATCAATAAATAATATTACTACAAGATCAACAAATCAATACTGCATCAATCAGATAAAATGCTCAAAAGATAGAATTTCACAACAAAATAAATCAAAGATAATGCTCAAATTTAGGTTGTTGTTTATTACTCTCGAGATGTTGGGCCGCTTCAATATGTATTCTTGGCCTCCTCACCACTTGGGTCAAAATTCTATTACAAATTAAATATGACAATTACTCAAATAAATTAGGCCTTGAGCTTTACAAAATCTTGCTTTGTGTAATCCGACACTTTAAAACAAATCATCGCTAAGAGTTCAGTGTCAATATTTCAATTGAACCAACTACATAATATTTCAATTGACAGAATATAAATAATGATTGAACAATAATCACAAAGTGAACCACAAAGGAGTCGGTTACCAATGTAATGGATCAAAATGACCGCATAACATCAACATAATGAAACAGAGTGATCTCGATGAGCATGAATAACATGACACAATATTAGAGAATCTAAAGCGGTGGGCTCGCATCTCCCACAACATTACTAAGCAATATCTCCCAGTGCTAGAGTCAATCAATTCATCACAATTTGAAACTTCTACTAGCACAATCCAAAGCAAATGAGCTCAGAATTTGATGGGATGCGTGGACTAAGAGGAGTCAAGGTTGGGGAGCAAAGGCGCCGTCGTGGTCGTGGGGCAACGCCGCCGAGGTTGGGGTCGAGAGGAGGACGCCCAGGCAGGAGGAGGCGAGGTGAGGGATGAGGCGGCATAGGGAGGAGTATGGCTCTGAGAGAGGAGGCTCGAAAGGTACACGGAAGTAAGAACACCTGCGCAAGGAGGAGGCGCGGGGATGATGGTGGCGAGGGGAGCAGGACGACGTGGAGAGAGGAGGCTCTGGAGGAACACGGAAGTAAGGGAGCTAGGGAGGCAAACAAGTGAGTGAGCTCGAACCCTAAGGACCTCCTTATAAAGGGATATCATGATTTATTCTATTCTTGGACCGCTTTGTGATAAGCGAGCATATCAAAGACAATTGTATTTGAGAACCGTGTATCACAAACGGTTCTATTATGGAACCATCTATGATGCTCAAGGTCGGTGGGGAAAATTTTGGACGTAAAGGGGACACGTGCACAAGAGGCAAAATGTTTTGGCGCTTTAGAACCGCCGGTATACATATATCATAGATGGTTTGTTCAACTAAACCGCTTGTGATAGTTCTTCTATAGCACAAAAATATTCTATTTTTGGGCTAGCCTCAAGAAATGCTTGCCATGCCCTCTAAAACAAGAAAGGAGATACAATCACGATGGAATAATTTCTTAATTAGTGAATCAATTACATGGAATAATTTCTTAATTAGTGAATCAATTACAATGGAATAATTTCTTAATTACATGCCAAGTTTAATTTTAATTACAATGGAACAATTTTCCAAATAGGTGTTCACCGTGTTTAATTCCACTTGGCTATTTCGCTTGAAAAATAACCCTTCATGATGATCGACGCAATATAGCTAGCTTCCTCAACAAGTTCTTCCTCAAGCTTGATGCCGCCTCCCGAAGATGGCAACTCGTCAAATTGATTGTAGTCTTCCTCTTCCACAACATTCTCAACTCCGACAATCATTCTTTTTTCATGAAGAACTACGTGGCGCTCTTATTTGCCGAGTCCTTTACATAAAAAAACTTGAACAACTTACTTAGCGAGTACAAATGGTTCATCCTTGTATCCAACACATTCGAGGTCCATAGTAGTGACGCCAGACTTATCGACCTTCACACCCTATGGACGCTTGACCCAATGACCATGTCAAGATATCATCACTTGATAACCTCGCAAATAATCGCACCTTTAACCATTCGTTGAATCGACGGCAGTTCTCTCATGATCCAAACCTCCGACTAGCTTGAATTCTGCTGGCATACTATGTCTTTGTGCTCACAATGTACGGAGACACTTGTGTCATGTACATGTTGCAAGACCATGAGATGGGCTTGAGCGCACGATCCAGATCGGGAGTGATTGCTTTCCTTCGATGGTCCCGATATTCTCCAAATTCTCCCTCATGACGAGACAGAGGCACACCTATTGGTTCCACTGAGTCATGTAGTCGACGCAGAACTCATTGACCTCTTTGGTTGCATAACCTTGATGATGCTACCCTCCGCCAAGATCGATTCCATACATAGGACTTAAGAATTTCCATGTACCTCTCTAATGTGTACCTATGACGAGGAACACAGGTTGCATATCTTTATCTCTTTCACAAAGTGAACAATGATATGGACCATGATATCAAAAATGACGAGTTTAAATACATCTAAAGATAACATAGAGTTATCACCACCTGCCAAGAAAGCATCTAGTCCTTCGTGATTGACGACCTTCTAAGCAATTGAGTTAAAGAAATAATACAGCCTTCATGATTGCCACTCTGACCTTGTTCGATTTAAATACTTCTAATTGCAATAGGAAGCATTTGTGTCATTAGCACGTGACAATCATGAGACTTTATACCAATTAATTTCAAATATTCCATAGAAACAAGTTTCTTCATGTCAAGTGAGTAACCGGATGGAACTTTCACACCATGTAAGCTTTGGCACAATTCCTTTCTCTTGGCCTTAGATAGAGTGTAGCAAGTCGGGAAAGGCACGTCGTCCTTTATCGGTCTCTTTTGGTGCTAACTCGGTCCTTATGTTCATATCAATGAAGTCATGTCAGGTGTTGACTCCATCCTTTCTTTTGTCACGTAATGTTTAGTAAGAGACCAATCAAACTATCATATACATTCTTCTCCACATCCATGATGTCGATGCAACAATGAACTCTAAGTGCTCCCAATAAGGTAAGTCCCAAAAGTTGTTCGCTTCTTCTAGATGTTCTTCCGATGGGTCCTCAATTTACGCCCCTTTCCAAGAACAACATCAATATCCTTAATTATATCGTGAGACCTTTTTCCTCTAAAATCCCTTGAGCCGAACCGCCCTCCATATTTCGCTTAATTGTTTCTTTATCTTGCAAAGATGGATGATACCGGGAAGGAACCTACGGTGATGCATGTACACAATTTTGTGCGAAGTTGTTCACCACACACTCTCAGATCATGGAAGCAAGTAGGACATGCTTTGGCTCTTTTGTAATCGAACCCCGACAAAGTTATCAAGGGTAGGACAATCATTGATGGTGCAGTAACAATATGGTATGTAAAGTGAAGTTCTCTCGCTTGTACACTTCCCATACCAGTGCCCCTTTGTTCCACAAAGGTCACAAGACCTTCCAAAGAGTGGTGCTAGGTACACATCAATATCGCTCCTGTGTTGCTTCTGCCCTTGGAAAAGTAGTGACATCAAAATGTACTTCCTCTTCATACACGTACCAAGGTGGAAGGTTGTACATATATAGATTCACGCCATGTGCTATGTCACCTACTCATGTTACCGAAAGGATTCATTCCATCTCAGACTCAACCCAAACCTTATATTCCTTGCCCACACCAAAGTCTTCAAGCTCCTATCAAAGTTTCTCCACTAGGCGTAATCAGCAGGTGTCTTATCTTTCTTACGCCTCCGAGTGCTAACGCATCAATCTTGCCTCCTTTCGTTCAAAATAAACGCTCAAACGGGAATTAGTGTAGATACCACAACACCTTAGCAGAGGTCCTTGCTTCACCTCGATGCTCTCATCGCCTTCGAGTGATTCTTACGCTTGTATCAGATGCTTTGCACACGGACATATATGCATATCTACATACTCCTTATGGTAGAGGATACAATCATTCGGCATGCATGTATTCTTTCTACTTCCATTCCCATTGACTAAGAACCTTCTTGGCTTGGTAGGTGGTTCCGCCAACACGCTTCCCTTTGGAAGGATGTCCGTTAGGAGACCTAGTAACACCATGAAACTCTTGTCGACCAACCATTACTTGCCTTCAATTTCAAGAGTTCAAGCACGGATGACAACATTGTGTATTCTAGCTTGTAGCTTGGGAACAAAGGTTTCTTCGAGTCCTCCATTAAGCCCTCGATTTTACCAAACTCTATCACTATAGTCTCCTTTTGCATCGTAGCATCCGATCCAGATTGTCATCATGTGATCTACCCTTATCGAAAGCACAATGACATTCTAAGATATCGTTGTCTCCTCGACGATGCTACTACCTTTCAGATAATCTACTCTTCACCATGATCGGTCCAACATGTATACTTTCTTTGAAACCCCTTCAATCAAGTGCGCTCGATCTATGCCCAAGTTGGTAAATATGTTCAGATTATCGCACCAATGCATGGACAATACATAAATTTTATCCCTTCTTCAACATATCCTCGCTCAACAACAAACCATCTAATAGTAGACACGCCCATCAATGTACTCTTCACTCAAACGGGTCTCAACGCACATCCAACTTTTGGTCTATCTACGCCACGCACATAACAAATTAGTGTTAAATTAGATTAATGCACACAACTACTTTTTTCTATTGACCAAACATACTACAAATCAAATAGCGATTAACCCATGGCAAATATAAAAGATTACGATCGTTACCCTTGGAGCTCACTTACGAAGATCCCAAATATTCCACGAGATCCTCTCTCTTTCTTTGTCCTTTCCTTCATCTCCTTCCTCCTTCGCTTGACATAGTCGTAATTGAGGCTCACTATGATGTAAACATTATAATTTTACACAATACAGACAAGTCAATGTATATATACATGTTGCTCATTGTTCTATTATAAATCTTAACCGCCAATAACCTCCTTGGATGATAAACCTAGTCACATCATCATCTCTAAATTATAAATACTAACCTTAGATCACTAAGAACAAATAGATTTACATGCACACATCCAAATCTACAATATTAATTTCTTTCACCAAACGCCTCAAAGTTTGGGTCATTCCTTCAAATCACCAGATATCAGAGATGATTCACTATAAACAATTGCAGATTTATCAGATATTTAATGGCAGATATCATAGCTGTTTTGTTAAGAACTGCCTCGATATGTATCATAGACGGTTTAAATAAAAACCGCTCCGTGATATTAAACTATTACGCATTTGCTGGTATTTAAATCTATATATGATACTTATCACGCATGCTTCTAACAAGAACCATCTCGGGATATGCACCATTCAATATTTGGTCGCCCCGACAGACCGCTTATAGTGAGATATGTTCGATATCGCGCTGAAGAAGACGATGAGTATGCTAAGAAAGCAACCAAGCCCACCACGAAGCATGATTTTTTTCGTGGTCATGCACGCAAAGATGAGTAGGATAAGACAACGCCATTTACCCACTTCATCGAGCTCAACGCAAGAAGCATGGCCGCCAGAGAGCACCGTGTAATCATACACTCTAGGTAGCTATGCTTCTTGAACTTGCAAGTTCAATGAAGTAAGCTATGG